>SJYC01114475.1:0-29099 GCA_006408675.1 Madoqua kirkii | reverse complement strand
GAAGAACAGACTAGATCCCTGGAGCTTGCTCAATCCAGAATAAGAGGAATATCTCTGACCCTCAGACCATCATGGCTGCTGTTTCCAGGTGCCTCCAACCTACATCCACTCAGAGGCATCAGCTTCCTCCCTTTATGCCAAGCCGGGGCCAGACATATTATGTCCACCCAGGCTGGTAAGGTCCCCAGTTGGCTCCAGCTTTTCAGAATGATGTCCTTGAGTAACAAGATATACAACCCTAACCAACCATCCTAGTTTGTGAGGACTCTATTTTAGCACAGAAGGTCTCACTTCCTAGGAACCCCTCAGTCCTGGCTAACCCAGAAAAGCTGGTCCCCTAAATCATACCTTTTCATCCTCCTCCAAATTGGGTCAGTTGCCTTAGTAACCCTCTGGTTGGGCTACCTGCCCATCTCCCCATCAATGGCACACCTAGAACTATCTCTTCTCGGGAAAATGCAGCTACCTAGCCCTCAGACTTTTGAAATCCAAGCTTTCTCTATTCTCTGACATATGGAAAATGTATATTTCTAGGAGAGAAATCTACAGTGTGAGCGTTTTCCTTGAAAGGGGAATAAAAAGACATCTTCCATCCTTTGTAAGTGCTTTCAGCCCTGAGTATATGTTAGAATTATCTATGAATTTGAAGCACTCCCTTATGCCTGGACCCCACTCCCGGCCAATTCAATAAGAATCTATGATGTGTGACCTGGTCATCAATAGGACTAAAATCCATTTGTCAAAGGGCAGTGGAGAAAAGGTTTTGCTTTATTTCAGTTGTAAGATGTTCAATAAATTAATACAACTGGACATGTATGTCTATAAGCTATGAGCCTTAAAGTCTCAACTACTGA
This sequence comes from Madoqua kirkii, assembly GCA_006408675.1. Classification (NCBI taxonomy): domain Eukaryota; kingdom Metazoa; phylum Chordata; class Mammalia; order Artiodactyla; family Bovidae; genus Madoqua; species Madoqua kirkii. The sequence continues at coordinate 28,245 of SJYC01114475.1, read as the reverse complement.
CCCATGAAGGTCACAGAAATACAGCTTAGGTAAAACTAAAAATTTCCTACATGCTGAAATTTGCTTACAGTGAAAATTTCGTGTTCAAATTTTTTTAGTTATATTCATGTATAATTATTGTAAAGCATTGGCTGTATTCCTTGCATTGTATAATATATCCTTATAGCTTATTTATTTTATACATAGTAGTTCCTCTGACCCCTGTAAATACTAAATATAAAATCCAGTGCTTCACAGGCTGGGGCCAACAAACCTACAATCTCAGGATTTGGGGGCAGAAAGATTCTCTTTCTTCCCCATCCTCCCTTATAACCCAACTGAACTCATATTATCAATATCATTATTATTGTTTTTAATTTCCTGATCACCTTCAGAATCTTGCTTAGCAAACTGTGACTGTCAGCTCTAAAGAGTTTCTCAAAATTGGATTTTATTTATGCCAGCTCTCAAGAAGACACAGGAGTGTGTATATTTAAGCATATATTTAACTGTAAATGTAATCGTTTATAACCACTTTTAAATGCTCACTCTGGACTCAATCTCAAATGCCATGCCTTTACATTATTTTTGACATATTTATAATTGCCTGGAAGGGTTTCCCAGACAACCAACAGTTTTATTGGGTCAGAAAATCTTGATGTGACCTAAATTTTATATAGGGCTCTTTATTTCTGTTGGTGATGCAAAATATTGGAATAATTTAAGATCCTGCTGTGTGTATAAGAATCAGAAGAGGTAAATGGCATGATTAGTGCCTTTTAAAATTCTAACTAAATAATTCAGAGAAGTTTGGATAAAATATATGATACAAAATAAAACTACCTGGGAAATGTTCAAGACCATCTATTATTCAGAACCAAAGTATGTGGGTAAGAATATTAATAAGACTGTGCTGATCTGGGTCTGTTCAAATGTGGCCACTAATGAGAACAGGCTTCAGAAGTGTTGAGTCTTGAATTAATAAGTCCTCAGCCAGAAACTCCAGACCAGAGCTTCCTCTTCTAGGACAGTGTGGCTGGAGCCTAGAGGATCCTGAGACCAGGAAAGGCAGACTCCAGCTATGAGAGTGAAATTCCTCCTTGGCTTCTTTTAGATGTGTGTGCGTGTGCTAAGTCGCTACAGTCGTGTCCGACTTTGCAATCCCATGGGCTGTAGCCAGGCTGCTCTGTCCATGGGGATCCTCCAGGCAAGAATACTGGAGTGGGTTGCCACAATCTCCAGGGATCTTCCCTACCCAGGGATTGAATCCGTGTCTCTTAGGTCTCCTGCCTCGGCAGGCAGGTTTTTACCATTAGGGCCACATGGGAAGCCCTTTTTCAGATGTACATATGCTAAATGAGGGCTTCCCTGGTAGCTCAGCCGGTAAAAAATCCACCTGCAATGCAAGTAGATCCAGGTTCAATCCCTGGGTCAGAAAGATCCCCTGGAGAAGGAAATGGCAACCCACTCCAGTATTTTTGCCTGGAAAACCCCACTGACAGAGGAGCCTGATGGAGATATAGTCCATAGGATCGCAAAGAGTCAAATACAACTTAGGAACTAAACCACCACCACAGTAGATGAAAGCAGTTTTTAAAAAACTAAAAGCAAAAATTTAAAAAATGAGAACATAAATTGGAATTTTAACCTTATTTTATATTTCTTATTTCTTTCAAGTCTATGTGAAGCCTCAAAACTGGAGAGACTTTAGTATTGGGTGAATGTGTGACACCCCTTCCTGTTCTCAGCCACTGTCCAGGGAGGTGGACATTGGGCGAGATGTCAGGTTTTCTTGATGTGTCACCCAGAGTAAGTTCACAAAAGGGCCCACACTTCAGTCTTCCTCTTTGGCTTTCTGTCTGTGTTCTGAAATTCTTTTAAATTGCTATTAATATTAAGGAGACACCCAAAAGAAGGCAGAATACAATTGATTTGCAGGACACCTAACTGCATTAGGGCTCCAGCTCCTCTTAGTTTTTCTGGGACTTTCCCTATTTAAACACTGAAAGCCCCTTGTCCTAGGGAAAAACCCCATCTCAACCACACTGGCTGGTTGATTCCCTCCAGGTGCAGAATATTTTTGGTTCCACTTTCTCATATTCAGACACAGAGATCATGCTCACAGAATAGAGTTTCTCCACTTGGAGGATGTGCAGACTGAGAGAACTGAACTTGAGATGCTCAAAGGAAGGAAGCCAACCTGGTTTATCTGAAAAGTCATAGTCAGAGGTCAAACCAGAGTGGGACTTAAAAACGTGTGATTTCACAACAGACACAGAGAATAGGCTTGTGGTTGCCAAGGTGGGAGGGGGGTTAGGGAACAAAGGATTGGGAGGTTGGGGTGAGCAGATACAAATGATTACATATAGAATGGGTAAACAACAAAGTCCTACTGTATAGCACTGAGAACTATATTCTCTGTGAAATGTAGAAATATCTGGTGATAAATGATAATGAATGTATATACGTATTACTAATCACTTTGCAGGCATCAATACACTGTAAATCAACTATGCTACGATTTTAAAAAATAAATGACTTCACTGTTGTTGGAGACATTGAAGGAGATGGGGGTCCCCAGTCTTCAAATCAAGAGTCGTATTTTGGAACTAAAGGTCACAAATCCTTTTGCTGCTTCTCTAACTGAAAACAAAATCCTGCTTGATCTGAGCCGCATTACAATGAGATTTCACAAAGGACCTTTAGCAGGAGAGGAAAGAATATACATTCAGCTGTGTTAAATCAGACTGAGTGCATAATTCAAGGTCTACCCCATTCATTTTGGAGGTACTCTTTATAGCTGTCACAACAGTCAAAAATATTAAAAGGAATCACTAGGAATTATCATTTCCTAGTAATTATCAGAAAAAGTTTGGGGAAAACTTTGTATTTTCTCCTCCCTGTCCTCTGTTTCCAAGCTGCTGGAGAGCAGCAGAGAGCCAGAGGCTTCCTGGATGATGAAGGGATGCAGTTCGCAGCACAAGTGATGCCACGTTACCTGGTTGGGTATCTGAGATGGGCTGACAAAATGCTGCATGGCAAATTAGCCTGGTCAAACAGCTATAAAATTTGAGTCACAGAATCACAAAGATGCCAACAGACCAAGAACAATAAATAATGCAAGCAGCCAAGAACAGGCAGGCTCACACATACACAAGCCTAAAAACACTGTTCCCTTTCTTAACTGCTTTGTTGCAGTTTTAATTAAGCCACCTCCAAAATAAAAGTCAAAGTATTGAAGAGAATGAATCCCCTACAGACAGTGGGGACAAATGTTAACCCTGAACTGACTTTGTATTTCTTCAAATACAAAAAGCCTGCAAAGATGGAGAGGCAAGAATAAAGGCCAATGTTCTTCCAGGTAGAAGTCAATTCTTGTTGTCTGTGGTGGTTGTGCTGTATAAAGTCATCGCAAACACTGAATTAGCAAATCTGAAACTAGTGATTCCAGAGGAAATACAGATATAGATTCCAAGAAGCCTCTTCTCATATTTTCATCAGCTGACCAATACATTTTAGAATGTGTCTTGTGTTTAAAGGTAACATATTTAATATACATTGTTAATTCATCAACTTTGAACTCATGGCCAACTTTAGAAGCAGGACAAGGACTCATGTTATTTACTGATACTTCTCTGTAAAGCACGTGGCAGCACTTCAGCTCCAAGCACTATTTAGGGTCCATTTTAAACAGGAGATCATCAATCAAAAGCGCAAAAGGGCAGGAAAAAGTGACACCAAGTTGATCATGAAAAGGATGCGTGTTTACAATAAGAGAGCTGGAATGGAAGGTCAAGTGTCACCTTATTTGACCTCAACTGGGCCCTACACAGTGGTGACTCAGATATTTTGCTGCTCTGCATATGCACTTGAATGACTCCGAGAGTACTGTGAGTATTGATAATAAGTTCCCTAAAACCTCCCAATTGATTTATGTACCTCTTGTGAAAAATAAAGGCTAAGGCTAAGTCACTTCAGTTGTGTCCGACTCTGTGCCACCCCATAGACGGCAGCCCACCAGGCTCCCCCATCCCTGGGATTCTCCAGGCAAGAACACTGGAGTGTGAAAATAATAATAATAATAATAATTAACCCAAGTCTCTCAGTAGTGTCCAGCTCTTTTCGACGCCATGGACTGTATAGCCCACCAGGCTCCTCAGTCCATGGCATTTTCCAGGCAAGAGTACTGGAGTGGGTTGCCATTTCCTTCTCCAGGGGATCTTCCCAACCCAGGGATCGATCCCAGGTCTCTCGCACTGCAGACCACCTGAGCCATCAGGGAGGCCTCAATTACAGACAGTTGAGATGGCCTGTAGAGAAAGCTGTAACACTCTACCTCTCATCATCAATTACCCCCAAACAGGAAGACATCAGTTACTGATTCCATCAGGAAAGGACACCAGTACTCCCAAACAGGAAGTCTGACTATTCACCACCCAGCAGGACGAAGGAAAACTTCCTTCTTTCTCAACCAATGGAAAATGCCACAGCTCAGCCAATGAGAAGTTCTTCACCTGAACTTCTGCTTTCCTCCAATGGGTTTTCATTTTTTCCTTACTGATGACTTCCTTTTCTTGTCCCACCCTCCTCCAAAAGTTTTCCTGTTGTGTTACCCCCACCACCTGTCTGTTTGCCAGATGAGATGTTGCCCAGTTCATGAATCATTTAAGAAAGCCAATTAGATCTTCAAATTTACTGTTTTGTTGTTGTTGTTGTTGTTGTTGTTGTTATATCCTGAACAAACTGTTGCTATTTTGGGAAGATTGTGCCAAAACTATAAAAAGGCATATATTACAGTCAGAATCCCCTTAGAAGAGAGAGTCCTACACCCACATCAGTCCTGTAGAGAGCAGACCCTCATCCCCACCCCCAGTTGTGGACCAAGACCACTTCCTCCTCTCCCTGTTCTCCAAATTTGTCCAGAGATGGACTCACCACAAGCCAGATTCCTTTGCCTGACGCTACTGAAGACATGCTCCATCTGTTTCAATTTCTGGTTTGTACTGAAGGGGAAAAATGTAATCTATAATCTCTTAGGGGAGACAAAGCCATTTGGAGGAAATCTGTTTTTATATGGTCAAAATAGCACTACTGGCTCTTGGTGAATATCAAACAATAATAGTGAAAGGAAGGAAGAGAACAAAGAGAGAAAGAAAAAAAAGGGGAGAAGGAAAGAAAGAAAGAGAAATAGAGGAGGGAAGGAAGGAGGGAAATGTGGTCTGTGCATTGGTTGGAAAAGAGTTTCCAGACATGAGGGAGAATGAGAGGAGAATAGAGTTTATTAGAGTGGGAGGCGCTCAGCTCGAGGGAGAGCCATCCCTTATGTGAGTTAGCAACCAATTTTTATAGCCTGAAGACAAAGAAAATTCCTACGAGGAGAGTGGCATTAGGTTATCTGTTAGGATTCTATGGAGTGAGTGATGGGTGGGTATTTTACCTGATATTCCATCAGGGAACTGGCTGGTTTAGATCCCAGGCTCATGGCAACAGTTGCTACAGGGCTTGGTTATTTCTGGAAATTTTGTTCTGTGACCTTGGTATAAGGCTCCACATCCATGACCTTGGTACAGGACTCCACAGGAAGGAGGAGGAGGACAAAAGGAAAGGAAAGAAGAAAAAGGATCTGGGAGGGAGAGAGGAGTAGAGGAAGAAAAAGAATCCTCAGAGTCACCCATAATCTCTGGGTACTCCAGACAGTGAACACACGAATCTGTTTGCTTCTTTTGTATATGAAAAAAACAAGGCATGTAAATAATTTTTCACATAGAATTTATTAAATGGACAGGGACATAAACACAAAGAATAAAAATTCCCTTGGAATTTTCACACTTAATTTTGTGGCTAAAATAATATTCTGAGATGTTGATCTCAGATGCACAGTGAGCAATGTCTTGAAGCAAGACCTGAGTTCTCTGCCCAGGAAATGAACCTGGGGAGCCTGGATGAAAGTCAGGAATCCCAGCCATTCATCCACCAGGGGCTAGAGGCCTGGAGCAAAGTCACCGTGGCTCTTGACTCTTCTGAAAGCAAGAATGTTTCAAGGAGCCAAAATCTGTGAAAACAGGTACAAAGTTTATTATTAGAAGCAGACACAACATGTGGGAGAACACACAGAGAAGCAATATGTTTATTTAGAACAGAAGCAAGGTAGAAATACACACCCGGAGACAAAAGACTTGGACATCTTCCCCAAGGAGGAGTGCAGTAAAGACGCCGTTTAAATCACTTATATGGGGCTTCTCTGGAAGTCCAGTGGTTAAGACTCCACACTTTTGACACAGGGAGCATAGGTTCAACCCCTAGTGGCGGAACTAAGATTGCACTCGATGCATAGCATAGCCAAAAATAAAAAATCACTTATATAGGACATTTCTTTCAGGTCTCTGTTTACCTCTGACCAATTATCTTGTTTCTCATGGTCTTCTTGTTTCTTAGTGGTCATCCTATCTGTTTACTCCAGCAGAGCTCAGCTTCAGCCATTCACTTGGCCCTTGAAGAGTCTAGGGAAAACAAAACTCCAGTATATTATTCCTGACAAACACCAGCTTCTCAGCCCATCTACCTCAATGGCCATTTTGTTAGGATCTTCTCCTTCATGTTTCTCTCTTTTTTTCTCCTCTTTGCTCTTCAATAGACTCAGCTCCTCTATTCATTGTCTCCTGGAAAGTGAGGGGCCAGTGGGCCTCTTGATGGCTAGATGGCTGGGCCCTAGGGGATAATGACAGCTCACACATGTGGGGAACATGTGCTGGACGCGAGACTAAGCTTTTCACATTCATTAACTTATTAACACAGGTAGTAGCTTTAACATCATCCCTGTTACAGAACAGAACTGCTGAGTTGATGACATCACCTAGATGTGCACATCTAAGAAGTGGCAGAGCCCGGATTTGAACACAAGCTAGTAAATCCCTCTGCATTCTGGGTTTCAAAATGCTGTGATGCCTCATGACGCAAAGCTTAAGTAGAGTAAACATCATCTACCATGACAGCCACCTAGTCTCCAGCAAACCCTCCAGGATAACATAGAACCATTGTTTCCTATTTGTAAATCAGGATGTGCTGTCTGCTCAGTCATTTCAGTCATGCCCAGCTCTCTGCAATCCCATGGACTGTAGCCCGCCAGGCTCCTCCATCCAAGGGGACTCTCCAGGCAAGACTACTGGAGTGGCTGCCATGCTCTCCTCCAGGGGATCTTTCCAACCCAGGGATCAAAGCTGTGTCTCTTATATCTCCTGCACTGGCAGGAGAGTTCTTTATCACTAGTGCCACTGGGCAGTCTGTAAGTCAGGATGGACAGCAGTAAAACCTGTTGACAAGATCCCTCTTAATAATAATTGGCTAATGGCATATTTTACAAAGGTCATTTTAAAATTAATTTTTAGTGGAGTGTAGTTGCTTTACAAAGTTCTGTTAGTTTCTTCTGTAAAGCAAAGCGAATATCCCCTCTTCTGGGTATTTCTTTTCCATTTTTAGGTCATAGCAGAGCAGAGTTATCTGTGCTATACAGTAAGTCCTCATTAAGTGAAAGTCGCTCAGTCAAGTCCGACTCTTTCCGACTGCATGGACTATACAGCTCTAACTAAGTCCTCATTAGTTGTCTATTTTATTGTGAATGTTCAGTCACATCTGACTGTAGCTGGCCAGGCTCCTCTGTTCAAGGAATTTTCCAGCAGGAATACCAGAGTGACCTGTCATTTCTGATTCCAAGGGATCTTCCTGATCCAGGGATCCAATGAGGAGGATTCTTTACCACTGAGCCACATGGAAACATCTATTTTATACACAGTATCAGCAATGTGAAAGTGAAAGTCACTCGGATGTCTGGCTCTTTGTGACCCTGTGGTCTATATAGTCCATGGAATTCTCCAGGCCAGAATACTAGAGTGGGAAGCCTTTCCCTTCTCCAGGGGATCTTCCCAACCAAGGGATTGAACCCAGGTCTCCCACATTGCAGGCAGATTCTTTACCAGCTGAGCCACAAGGGAAGCCCAAGAATACTGGAGTGGGTAGCTTATCCCTTCTTCAGTGGATCTTCCTAACCTAGGAATTGAACCAAGGTCTCCCGCATTGCAGGCTGATTCTTTACCAGCTGAGCTATCAGAGAAGCCCTATATCAACAGTGTAAATATGTCAATCCCAGTCTCCCAGTTCATCTCACCACCCTCCTTTCCCGCTTGGCATCCATGTCCGTTCTCTACATCTGTGTCTCTATTTCTGCTTTGTAAATAAGATCATCTATACCAATCTTTTTAGATTCCACATATACACATTAATATATATTTGTTTTTCTCTTTCTGACTTACTTCTCTATGACACTCTCTAGGTCCACCTATATCTCTACAAATGACCCAATTTTGTTCCTTTTCATGGCTGAGCAATCTACATATTCAATGCAATCCCTATCAAATTATCAATGGCATTTTTCACAGAACTAGAACAAAAAAGTTTACAATTTGTATGAAAGCACAAAAGACCTAGAAAAGAACCATTTGTTTTGAAGAAGGTGCACATGTATATCCATCTTCAATATGGCTGCTTAAGCATATTCCAACAGTAGAGCCATTCCTGCCATCCACTTGAATGCTCTTCCTATTCTAATTGCCTTAAATGTCCCTTGTTACATTTGCTGAAAAAGTAGCCTGGGTCTTTACCAAACCCAGATTTACATAATAAAAATGCAACAGTGCACATATATAAATGTTAAAAAGTGTACAAAGGCACTTTTAAGCTTTTGTCAAGCCCCACATTTTCCTAAAAGAGACTCAGAGTAAAGGATCGGGTGTCTTTTGGTAACAACATATTTTAAATTTGACTGACATCCAAAGAGTCAAAGGCAATTCTTTAAAACCCTTTTTCATTCTCCTTTATGTGTTTATGTCTTTTTAAAAATGAAATATTTCCCCAATGCATCTGTGTGTATCTCAACCTTCTGACAAGGCCACTTAATTATCAGGGGCACTGACTGGAAATCTCCCCCTTATCAGCACAGAGGCTGCCTGCTTTGTGTAGCCAGCAAGTGTTTGAAAGGCTTTACAGAGCTAAGTCCTAGTGCTAGGAGATTTTCGTCTTTCCAAAAGTCTGCCTGTCATTGTGACTGGATTATCTGGCTATTAAACTGTGGTCTCTTCAGTTGTCAAGCCTCCAAAGAGATTGTGCTAGAAACTCAAGCGATAAGCAAAGAAGTGACTTTAAGTATAAATAAGCAGACTCCAGCCTTACTCTTGAGAAAGACTGAGATTCCAATGTACCAATTATTTAATCTACAAGCAGCTACCCAGGTGCCCTCTCCATGCTGAAAACTATGGGATGACATCCTTTATTTTCTTTTTCAAAATGTCAATTTTTATTAGAGTAGAGTCACTTTACTGATGTTATGTCAGTCTCTTCTCCACCACAAAGTGAATCAGTTTACGTATACATGTATCCCCTCTTCCTGGGATTTCCTTCCCATTTAGCTCATCACAGAGCATTGAGTAGGGTTCCCTGTGCTATACAGTAGGTTCTCATTTTAAAGTAAAAGTGTTAGTAGTTCAGTCATGTCCAACTGACTCTGCAACCCCAGGGATTTTATGTAGCCTGCCAGGCTCCTCTGTTCGTGGAATTCTTTAGGCAAGAATATTGGAGTGGGTAGCCGTACTCTTCTCCTGGGCATCTTCCCAACCCAGGGATCGAAACTTGGTCTCCCCCAAGGAAGATTCTTTACCATTGCAGCCACAGGGAAGCCTAAGCTCTCATTACTTATCTACTGCTGCTGCTGCTGCTAAGTCGCTTCAGTCGTGTCCGACTCTGTACGACCCCATAGACAGCAGCCCACCAGGCTCCCCCATTCCTGGGATTCTCCAGGCAAGAACACTGGAGTGGGTTGCCATTTCCTTCTCCAACGCATGAAAGTGAAAAGTGAAAGTGAAGTCGCTCAGTCGTGTCCAACTCTTTGCCACCCCATGGACTGCAGCCCACCAGGCTCCTCCATCCATGGGATTTTCCAGGCAAGAGTACTGGAGTGGGGTGCCATTGCCTTCTCCACATTAGTTATCTACTTTATACCTAATATCAGTAGTGTATATATGCATCAATCCCAGTCTCCCAATTCTTCCTCTCTTCCCCCCTTGGTGTCCATATGTTTGTTTTAGTTTGTGTCTCTATTTCTTCTTTGTAAATAAGATTGAGGATGACATCCTTTGGAAGAGGAATTTAAAAGCTAGGTTGAGGTTTTCTCAAGCTATGGAGTCAGAGAAATGAGGAAGTAGGGGGTGAAGCAGACATACCAAAAACTAAATATATTTCACACTTCATCATGTGAGTGGGAAATTGTACAGGTTTGTAAGCAAACAGGATTAAAAGGAAGAAATACTTTAGCATGATGAGATTACAGTGGATGGGTCCCTTTGGCAGGTAAGGTTACTCTAGGATGTTGGAATCTACCCTGCCCGGTGTCTTGCCCAAGGCACAAACTCTACACTCATACCTCCACTGAGCATTTTCTCTCGCTTTCCACCCTGATCAAGGACAGCGCCCCCTCTGGTTGCCTATAGATTTGGGCTGTGGACTTATAAAATTTCTTAAATAAGTCTGTCTGAAATACATTTAAAGTCCTTTTCTTGGACACTCTCATTCAGTTAACCAAATCCCTCTTTTACCTATTTCAGACCTTAGTGGCACAAGACTTTAAAGACAGTGAGTTCCTTATACTTACCACCCACTGGAAAAATCACCTCCTTCCATTATTTATCCTTAAATTATACCCTTTTAAAGGCTGGAGGGAAGTTGGAGAAAAGATCAAGGATCCAATCAAGGGAATGCTCTCATTTCAATCAGCTATTAGTACCCAAACTGTTAGTTAGGTGGTCATGAAGGAAAGATGGAAATTACTTAATTTTGTGGTTCAATACTAGTTTTTAAAAACAATTTAACAATATTTAGCCTTGTCAGCACATGTAAAAATAATTTTGCACTTGTAATATCTAGGAGGATAAGGTATACTCAGGTTAAGTACATTATTTTGGATATCACAAACAATATGAACTGTCAAAAGTGCATATTCATATTTAATTATACCTCATCACCAATCTTTTTTTTAAATATTTACTTATTCATTTGACTGTGTTTAGATCTTAGTTGCAGCACACAGGATCTTTACTTGAAGCAGGTGGGATTGATTTTTTTAGCTGATGCACATGAACTCTTAATTGCAGCATGTGGGATCTAATTCCCCAACCAGGGATCGAACCCAGGCTCCCTGCATTAGGAGCTTGGACCACCTAGGGAAGTTCCATCCATCTTTCTTCACAGCCTTTGACGGCATGGAACCAGGCAGAGCAGCCTCCATTTGTAAAATACATAGTCTAGGACCCTAGCATTCACTTCCCAGGTGCATGTTACTCATTCTCTGGATAGTTTAACAAAGTTGGATTTAGGGCTAAGAACCAGGTACTTGGTTAGGTGTATTCACATATCTTTTTTAAGCTTGTGTATGTTTGCATCATCATTCTGAGAAAAGAAAACTAAAAATTACAGAGTTGAAGTAATTTTCCCAAGAAAACTTTCAGTAAACATGAATCTTGATCTGTGGCTTCCTTTGCCACCTACTCCCAGGATTTCAGCATCCACTTTACTCATTGCAAATGGCATGAAAATGGAGACTTAGGAGCTCATTTGCTAGGATTTTTCAGTTTTTTTCCTCCTTCCCTTCATCTTTTCCTTCCTTCATTGTTTCTCTTTTTCTTTATTTCTTCTTCTCTCTGTAAGCATCTGTGAAACAGGCAATTCTTCAAAGCCACACTGAATTTTGGTCTTCGGGGGGTTTTTCTTCTTGTTCCATTTCTTTTCTAGAAATACTACCAATGTGAACTAAAAAGAATTTTTTCAGGTCAATATTTTGCCTATGTGAAGCAAAAAATTTCTACATGTTGAAGGCCTTATTTTAAAATTCCAGCTACTTCAGTAGCTGGTGATGTGTACCTGAATCTCAGAGGAAAAATTTCGGCCTGGGGGTACCTATTTGGCAATCATCATCATAGAGATAGTAGTTGGGAAACCATAAGAGTGGAGAAAATACCAAGATACATGCGTTGAGATGACCAGTTTGCTAAGGCAAAAATAATTAACAATTAAACACAACCTTAGGGAGCAGGGAGCAGCCTCATACATATGGAAGATAGGAGACAGAGGCAATGGAGCCACAGCTAAGCAAGAAGAGGGGATGATGTCATAGTCCTCGTGGTTGAGGGAAGCTTGTGAAATAAACAACTGGGTACAAAACCCAGTAAGTTACATTTCAGTGTTCATGGTCAACATTTACCCTAAATCACTATCTAAAAGTAGTTCAAGAATAACATCAGCTCACTTGCCGAGCACCAATGCCCACTAGACCCTACATTCTTGTCTCCAACATCAACTCAGCCCTAAGAATCCAGCACTCATTTGAGAGAAACTGATGCTAAACCGTGGGGCAAAAATGGGGCCAGAAACTTGCTGATGTTGCCAGAAAGCAAGAACATTTTGTTTAAATATGGAAAGGAATTCTAAAGGGGAAGAGCTCTTTAATTAAAGGCTCATGCTGGCCCTTTGCAGTTGTGCAAATCAAAGAGACAAAATACTCATAGCAATAGTTCCTGGCTAATTGAAATAAACTGTGTTTGTGAAAGGTAATGAATTAAATTTATTCAAAGGAAAACCTTGACTGAAAAGGAAAAATGTAATAGGACATCTTACTTATTAAAGAAAATTTTTTTTTCTTTCTGTGATTGTGCCATGGCATGCAGGATTTTAGTTCCCCTACCAAGGATCAAACTTACGGCCCCTGCAGTGGAAGCTTGGCATCCTAACCACTGGACTGCCAGGGAATTAACTAATGGGACATTTTAATTTAAACAAGTACTCAATATTTGTGTGCATACATGTGTGTATGTATGAATTTCATTTGTTCTCTTAATCGTATGGCTGTATTTGTGGTTAACTAAATTAATTACATCAATTATATGGTGCTTTAGAATATGCTGAAACACAACTACAGTAATAAGTTTTATAGTAATTGTAATTTTTACATGTTCTGTCTCTATTAGGGTCTATTAAGTAATAAGAAAAAGACAGCATTTTAAAATGTCATTTAATCTCTCCAGGAAATTTAATGAATTAATCCTGCACATTTGAGGGCTTAAAATATTTCTAAGTCATATATGTGTGTATATGTATATAGATCCCCTGGAGAAGGAAATATGGCAATCCACTCCAGTATTCTTGCTTGGAGAATTCCATGGAGGGAGAAGTCTAGTGGGCTACAGCCCATGGGGTCGCAAAGAGTCGGACACAACTGAGCTACTTCACTTTCTTTCTATATATATATACATACATATATGCACATTTACATTTATATCTATATATAAAGAGTTCAGATCAAAAGAAGCCCGATTTCAAGCAGGAAATCATCAACAGTGGCCAAATAGGATTGCATATGCTGATTTGACCAATAGGTTGACAATGACAGATGTTAATCGCTCTGTTGTGTCTTGACTCTTTGCCACCCCCATGGTCTGTCCATGCAATTCTCCAGGCAAGAATACTGGAGTGGATTGTCATTCCCTTCTTCAGGGAATCTTCCTGACTCAGGGATTGAATCTGGGTCTCCTGCATCTCAGGCAGATTCTTCACCATCTGAGCTACTAGGGAAGCACCCCAAAGAAGCCCTCCAGTAGACTATAAGTAACATAGCACACTACCTCCCCCAAGAACAGGGAGGGGTAACCCTGAGCCAGCCGGGACAATGAAGAGCAGATCTGATTGACTGTGGAGGATGGGAACCCCAAAGGTGAGCATCATTGAGATGACCTTAGCCTCTAAGACTAAAGTGGCAGACAAACATTCGAAGGGCACAGAATCCCAGTGAGTGTTCACCGTAATGTCAGGGGCCTCACTGGCACTGCCAGGAAGGGAGGATGGGGAGTCACGGAAACCAAAATCAGGCAGCAAAAGGATTCACCTAGTCAAGGGCTGAGGCCATCTAAGTGGGAGGAGACTCCTGTCATAACTGGCTGCTGTGGGACTTCCCTGGTAGTCCAGTGGTAAAGATCCACCTTCCAATCAAGGGACATGAGTTCAGTCCCTGGCTGGGGAGCTAAGATTCCACATGCCTCAGGGCAACTAAGCCTGAGCCATGCACACCACAACAGACCCAGGACAGCCCAAAATAAAATAATAAAATAAGCACATTACTTTTATTTGTTTGTTTTTTAAAAAAGACTGGCTGCTGTGGGCCTTGTATTGAGGACTTTCGGCTGTGAGATCTCTCCTCTCAAAAGCAGAGACCTTCCTATTAATTGATGTAAAGACACTTAAAAAGGCCTAAGAAGGTGGTACAGATGGTGAGAAAATCATCCAGTGTATCCACTGCTCCAGATCCCCTGTGCTTAGTCGCTCAGTCGTGTCTCGTGTCTGACTCTTTGCGATCCCATGGACTGTAGCCCACTAGTCTCCCCTGCCCACCAGGATTCTCCAGACTAGAATACTGGAGTGGTGTGCCATGCCATCCTCCAGGAGATTTTCCCAACCCAGGGATCGAACCCATGGATTCTTTACCATCTGAGCCACCAGGGAAGCCCAGATCCCCTGGCTCAGCTGAAAATATGGCATCTCTAAGTAACTTAAAGTCCACTAGGTAACATCAATTTTCAAAGGAAAAAAAAAAATCCAAATTTGTTTGAGATTATAATCCTCATTTTCTGGAAATGTTAAATTATTTCCTTAGTAGGTCTTTTAATAACACAGATGAATTATATGTCAAGACTATTTTATTTTTCTGTAATAGTGAGACATAACTGGGGAATTTTTTGTATTTAAAGCATTTATAATTAAGAGAATTTACCCCATGATAAAGTAAATAAATGGGGGTAAATTTAATTTGTCATAGGGGTAAATTCTTTGGCCACTTGATGAAAAGAACTGACTCATTTGAAAAGACTCTGATTCTGAGAAAGATTGAAGGCTGGAGGAGAAGGGGACAACAAAGGATGAGATGGTTGGAAGGCATCACCGACTCAGTGGACACGAGTTTGAGTAAGCTCTGGGAATTGGTGATGGACAGGGAGGCCTGGCATGCTGCAGTCCATGGGGTCACAAAGAGTCAGACACGACTGAGCAACTGAACTGAACTAAACTGAACTCCTGTGACATTACAGATTCACCTCTTTTCTCAGCTAGAATGCAATTTTGAATTAATTTTTGACTTGTGATTTTAAATTGAAAAGTATGAGAACTCTATCTTGATACCGAAACTGTACTGGAGTACTAAAGACAACTTGTTTATTTAGTAGATATGTTAGGTCTGTTTAAACCCCGTAAGATAGTTTTGCTTGGTAAATGGCATTTGAATTGCTTAAAAAGAAAGCAGACGTGGACTTCCTGGGTGATCCAGTGATTTAGAGTCCCCCTTCCAATGCAGGGGGTGTGAGTTCGATCCCTAGTCAGTGAGCTAAGATCCCACATCCCCAGAGGCCAGAAACCAAAACATAAAAGAGAAACAGCATGGTAACAAATTCAATGAGGACTTTTTTGAAAAACAAAGCAGACTATTACATTTCTACATACAGTTTAAAATAAATTTATTGAATGATGCTATAAAGAGCCTCATTAAAGCACATTCATTTTATAAATGGATTACTAGGATTTGTAAGTTGAACTTACAAAGAAGAGTTCTGGAGTTTAACTTACAAAGAACAGTCTGGGATTTTACTTTAATATTTTGATTTTTAATTTAAAAGCAAGTAGCCACAAATGGGGCATCCCTCGTATCTCAGCTACTAAGGAACTTGCCTGCAGTGCAGGAAACCCCAATTCTATTCTTGGGTGGGGCAGTTCCCCTGAAGAAGGGATAGGCTATCCACTCCAGTATTCTTGGGCTTCCCTGATGGCTCAGATGGTAACGAATCCACCTGCAAGGTGGGAGATCTGGGTTCAATCCCTGGGTTGAGAAGGTCCCCTGGAGGAGGGCATGGCAATCCACTCCAGTATTCTTGTCTGGAGAATCCCCATGGACAGAGGAGCCTGGTGGGCTACAGACCAAGGGGCTGCAAAGACTCAGACATGACTGAGTGACTAAGCACAGCATAACACAGCCACAGATGGTCTTTCTCTGGATGAAAACCATCCTGAAGGCAACAACTCATACTGACATAGCGCAGATTGAGGTGTTACTGGAACACCAAGACATGGATCACTTTGGCATCCTGGATGGGAAGAAAGAGAGAGCCAGAAGCCCATTCATTGAAACCAGGATGAAAACCAGGATGAGCCCCAGAGACATTCTAGGATTTCTGTCTCCTTGGAGTGAGTGCTACCGGACTAGGCGGGCAGAATCTGATGGAGAGGTGGCTCTCCTAGGGGCAGTTGATGAGGACTGAAGGTAAGGAGCAAGATCCCCTTCACTCAGGACAGCTTCGGGTCTCCCAGAACTCACCTGTGTTCGTAGGAGGCCCCCGGATACAGGGTGTCTGGGGGCAAAAACTCAGGTTGACCACAACCCCATATACCCACTGCTCTGTCTCAGTAGGGTCTCCTGGAGCTGCCTGGTCAACCCCACAGCCTGGCAGTGAGGAGGATCCTGGCACAGGATCCAAGTGGAACACGGGGGCTCCCCTCAGGTTCTGTCCCCACCAACCAGGTGACTTCTGGCAAGGAATTTACTCGTGGTTCCGCATCCGGAAAACTCAGCTAAAAAGGGAACCAACCTCGTTAGTTCTGTTGTGAGAATTAAATGGAAAAAATAAATAAATTGTAAAGGTATTATATTAGTATCTGGCACAAAGTGAGCTAAATCTGACATATCTAAAGGCCAGTGGAAAGTGGAGGGGAAAATTCCCAAGGAGAGAGATTGAGGTTCATCCCCAGAGACCTCTGTGACTTCTGCTGGGAAGAATTGACATCCCACGGGCCTGGATCAGAGCCACGAAGACGCAGTGCGGGAAGATGGTCCCCATTTTCCTCTTCTTATCAAGGTCTCCTCACAGATCTGGATCTCAGGATTCCCGCCAAGCTGCTTCTCCCTAGCGGTTACCAAGGATGGTGAAGAACGCGTTGCTAAGAGACCAGGTGAGAAGGCGCCAGTGAGAGGATTCCGCTTCGCTCACCAACCCAGCAGAGTACAAACGTTCATCCCTGCTGTTTAAAACAGCTGTTTCTAAATCCCTTCCAAAAGTCCCATTTCCAAGAAGTTGACTTCCTCTCATAAACCCACATAATTTAATCCATGTCCGTTGTGCTTCACTCTTTGTGTAAAACCCTATTTCTACTTGTGATTGTTTGCTTTCTGCCTGAGGGACATCCTGATGGATACTTTTAGCTTCTGGTTGTCTGAAAAGAGTCTTTACCTCACCTGTTTTTTTGAAAGACATTTCTTCTAGAAGTTAGTGTACAATTCTAACTTGACAATCCTTAATTTTAAAAATGTTGTCTTCTGGCTTGACTCAATTCCAAAGAGAAATCTTACATCATACTTAACTTTCTTGCAGAGAATTTGATGTTTTTACCTAAACAGTCTTCCTAAGGAGACTTTTTCTCTCGTTCTTCTAAGATTTTATCACCGGCTTGACCAATTTAATTATGACTATGACATGCCTTGGCGTACTTTTATTTCTTTCCTTCTTTTCCTTCATCCTTCTCTTCCTCCCAACCACCTCCTTCTCCCATCCCCTTTTCTAATTGCCATCAGATTATCAAGTTTTTTAAGATTCCTGGGATTATGGGTTTTTTATTTTACTTGAAGTACAGTTGTATACAATATTATATGTTACAGGTGTACAATATAGTGATGCACAATTTTTAAAGGTTATACTCCTTTATAGCTATAAATAGAATTGTACAATATATCCTAAATAATCTATAAAGCTTATTTTTATACTGGCTATTGTTTCTTTTTTTAGGCTTTATTATTTGTTTATTTTTGGCTGCACAAGATATCCATTCCTGCACGTGGGCTTTCTCTAGTCGCTGAGAGCAGGGGTTACTCTAGTTGTGCTGGCCTCTCTTGTTGCAGAGCCCAGGCTCTAGGGCGCGTGGGCTCAGTAGTTGCAGCTCAAGGGCTCAGTTGTCACTTGGTAGGTGGAATCTTCCCAGATGAGGGATCAAACCTGTGTTCCCTGCATAGGCAGGTGATGCTCAACCGCTGGATGACCAGGGAAGTCTTGGCCATTGTTTCTTAAACTATTTTTCTGTCCCCCCTTTCCTTTGGGGATTCTGAATACATGTATATTAGGCTGCTTAAAGTTGTGGTTACTAGTAGGGGAGAGGGGCAATATGTGGGTGGGTGAGTAGGGGGCAATATGTGGGTGGGTGAGTGGAAGGTACAAGCTATTGGGTCAAGGATGTATTGTACAACATGGAGAATATAGTCAATAATTTTGTAATAACTGTAAGTGGAAGTAACCTTTAAAACTGCCCCAGGGCAGGCTGGCTTTGACCCTCACTCAGAACCCTGATGCTGCACCATCTCACACAGACAAATATGCACACACACATGCAGGCACACACATACATAGAAACATGAACATACTTTACACAAAAGCATGTACACACTCAAATACACATGCACAATGCACTTAATACACACACAGGCTCACATGCACAAACGTGCACAAAAATACCTAAGTTCAACACAACATACACACACCCTGATACACATATTCAACACACAGAGACTTACAGACACATACATACACATGTAATCACACCCCATATCATTTGCAGTTATATTTTTAACCACTAGACAATGATTCTCTAAGTTATCATGAATTTTCCCAAACATAGATGCTTAGGATCTGTTCTCTTTCAATCCACACGTGGCAGATTTAAGGGCTTTAAAATGCTTCTGCAGTCACTTTTGATCATCCTTCCCACAAACAGAACCCTGGTCAACAAAAGTGAAAGGCTTTTGACATTCAGCATCTGTCCAATGTGTATTTGTTCTTCTTCTTCTATTTTTTAATTAAAATGAAGTCTTCTCCTGAATAAACTGAGGCAGTGAGTAATGAGTGTCTGGCATGGAGAAGATTGTCAGATTTAGTCAATAAAATTCCAAGACTCTCAGTTTAATTTTTGTTGTTGTTTGGGGTTTTTGGTTGGGTTTGGTTTTAATTTTTACTGCCATATAGATAATTTCAATGTTGTGTTAATTTCAGGTGTATACCAAAGTGAATCTGTTATACAAATATATATATATCCACTCTTTTTAAGATTCTTTTCCCACATAGGTCATTACAGAGTATTGAGTGGAATTCCCTGTGCTATACAGTAGGCCCTTATTAGTTATCTCTTTGATATATGCTGCTGCTAAGTCACTTCAGTGGTGTCCGACTCTGTGCGGCCCCATAGACGGCAGCCCATGAGGTTCCCCCGTCCCTGGGGTTCTCCAGGCAAGAACACTGGAGTGGGTTGCCATTTCCTTCTCCAAGGCATGAAAGTGAAAAGTCAAAGTGAAGTTGCTCAGTTGTGTCCGACTCTTAGTGACTCCATGGACTGTGGCCCACCAGGCTCCTCCGTCCGTGGGATTGTCCAGGCAAGAGTGCTGGAGTGGGGTGCCATTGCAGTGTGTATATATCAATCCCAATCTCCCAATTTATCCCCACACTCAGCTCAATTTGAATTTCAGAAAAAACACAAATAATTTTTAAGCCCAAACGTATCCCAAATGGCAGACTATCCTGTATCTTATCTGAGGACTCTATTTGTAGTACAAGTATGAGCCCAGATTGGGGCTTCCCTGGTGGCTCAGTGGTAAAAAATAAATAAATAAATAAATAAATAAATAAATAAACCCACCTGCCAATGCAGGAGATGCAGGTTCAATCCTTGGGTCAGCAAGATCCCCTGGAGGAGGAAACAGCAACCCACTCTAATATTCTGGACAGAGGAACTTGGCAGTTCACAGGATTGCAAGAGTCGAACACAACTTAGCTACTAAACAACAACATCCCAAATTGCATTGTATGTTCTATGCTTTATCTGGGAACACTGAACCCAGGGAAAGTAGACTGAAATCTCACACACGGTTGGGTGAGGCTGCCATGTAGTTCTGGAATTCTGTGTCAGAAACAGACTTAGTAAAGATAAGCGTCCCCTGAGCATATTATTTTGACTTCAGAATCATCCAACTGCCTCTGTTGGTCGCTGCATGCCTCATTTCTATTCTGCCAATTACAGGTAACAAATCTGAAAGTGGGTGCCTGCAGGAGCAGGGGACAAACGCTTCTGTCTTCGCAGAGGACTTGTGGGTTAGACATTCACCCCACCTGAGACCCCCCTTTCCTAAGTAACAATATTAATTACAATCATTTAAATACACAGACCTCAACCTACGAAATGAGTTCTCTATGAACAGGGCATCTTGCTCATGAAATGAACTACTTTTTGGGATGTGAATTTTTCTTGATAAGATACCTAACATGTGTGGGAATAATTATAATTTCCATTACTCCAGCTCCACTTGGTTGTGTGGACAGAGCTATTATATTATGTAAATTGTATAGAGTTGTTTAATAAAGAAGTTTAATCCATCTGTTTTTCAAGGATTAAATGACTCGATCTAAATATTCCTTCTTGACAGAGGAGAATTTTTCTCAGCTCAGAATGAGGAAGAAGTCGCAGGTTGTAAAGGCTGAGTATATATTTAATACCCCCAGGAGCAAACACAGAGGCCAGTTTTATTCGACTCATTGAATGGAAATGTGATATTAAGTGGCCTTCACCAAATTCATCCTGAGATTAAAAACAAAGTCTGTCTTTTATTCCCCTATGATGTAATGAAATTCAGGCACCGCTGGTTTGTTATAGAGATTAGTGTCATTTTCTGGTTTGGTTTCAAATACAAGGTGACAGAGATGAATTAACTTTACAGATGTTCAGAGAAATTGTATTAGGTTCACCCAAGTAGAACAAAAGGGAGGTCATTATTAAGGAAGGGAATAAAATTTGAGACAGACATTCTCTAAAAGGAGCAATGATCTGCTAGGGTGTAACCTACAAAGAAGCTCCAAGGCCCACTTAGGAATTCATACATTCAAGGGGCACCCCCGCCAGCCTCTGAGTCTGATGATTCTGAGGGTCATTAGCCAGGGCTGAGCTTCACAAGAGCTTTGATAATCGAAGGGATCAAAGGATGAGAACAGGCCATTTCCTATCTTCTCCTTTTCCTAGCTTCTCAAATTCACAGGAATGCAGAGGCCAGCCCAGACACTTAAATAAGGACTTCAAGGTAAAACTGTGGACCTGAGGAGAGTGAAAGAGGGGGGTGAAAGAGTTGGCTTAAAATTCAACATTCAGAAAACTAAGATCATGGCATCTGGTTCCATCACTCACAGCAAATAGATGGAGAAACAGTGACAGACTTAATTTTCTTGGACTCCAAAATCACTGCAGATGGTGACTGCAGCCATGAAATTAAAAGATGCTTGCTCTTTGGAAGAAAAGCTATGACCAACCCTAATAGCGTAGTAAAAAGCAGAGACATTACTTTGACAACAACGTCTAGTCAGAGCTATGGTTTTTCCAATAGTCATGTATGGATGTGAAAGTTGGACTATAAAGAAAGCTGAGCACCAAAGAATTGATGCTTTTGAACTGTGGTGCTGGAGAAGACTCTTGAGAGTCCCTTGGACCGCAAGGAAATCAGTCCTGAATATTCACTGGAAGGACTGATGCTGAAGCTGAAATTCCAATACTTTGGCTATCAGATGTGAAGAACTGACTCATTGGAAAACATCCTGATGCTGGGAAAGATTGAAGGCTGGAGGAGAAGGGGATGACAGAGGATGAGATGGTTGGATGGCATCACTGATTAAATGGACATGAGTTTGAATAAACTCTGGGAGTTGGTGATGGACAGAGAGGCCTGGTGTACTGCAGTCCATGGGGTCACAAAGAGTCAGACACGACTGAGAGAATGAACTGAACTGAACCGGGGAGAGTAGGCAGTGTTGAAAGTCTTATATCCCACCTGGTCCCAGCCCAGTACACCCATGTGGGACTAGCTCTTTCAATTTCAGGAGACTCTCAAATCTAAATTCTTATGTGAAAATTTGCAAGTATTTAATCTTAAATACTAATCAAGTAATGTTAAAAAATCAGAGTGCCTGGGTAAGCCTAGAGATTATCATACTAAGTGACGTAAGTCAGAAAAAGAAAGGCCAATACCATGTGATATCAATTATATGTGGACTCTAAAATAAGACACAGACTCACAGACATAGACAACACACTTATGGTCACCAAAGGGGAGAAGGGGTCGGGAGGGATGGAGCGGGAGGTTGGGGTTAGCAGATGTAAGCTTTTATATGTGGAATGGATAAAGAACAAGGTACAGCTTCCCTGTTGGCTCAGTAGTAAAGAATCTACCTGCCAATGCAGGGGACACGGGTTCGATCCCTGGTCCAGGAAGATCCCACATGCCACAGAGCAACTAAACCTTTACACCAAAACTATTGAGCCTGCACTCTAGAGCCCGGGAGTCACAACTACTGAAGCCTGAAGGCCCTAGAGCCCAAGGTCAGCAACAAGAGAAGCCACTGCGATAGGAAGCCTGTGTACCACAGTCCCCACTAGAGAAAGCCCGCGCTCAGCTATGAAGACCCAGCACATCAAAGAAAGAAAGAAAGAAAATTATAAAACCAATAATAAACAACCAGGTCCTACTGTAGAGCACAATAGGACTTATTATTTTCTCTAGCTCCCCTGCCCAGCATGATCCTAAGTGCTTAATTAGTGCTTGTTGCATGAATGGATGGATGGGTTACATCTGTTCGACTCACTGGTGTACCATACTCATGTGATGTAAATAAACCAAAGATATTCCCTGTATATTGACCTCTAGATTGTATATTTCTTCACCACAGCCTGGATGTAACCCATTAGCTCAAAAGCCTGTTGGCACCAGACTTTTTTTTTTTTTCTGCACAATGGATTGTTTTAAGCATAGACAATATAAGCGCCTTTGGATTTTCTCACCCAGAGATTCCCCCCCTTCCTCAACACCTAAATCTCCTAGGAGACCACCTGGACACATTAGACTCCCTCTCCCCAGAGCTTCCTTGTTGCCTTCCTTTCTGGGTAGTGACTCCCACCCCATAGCCTCTGGACAATTTCATGAGGTGGGTGACTCCTGCCGGCCAACCTGTCAGTGTGACCCACCTAAGCCTGTTGTCTGCTACTGCCACCTCGTGGTCGAATATTTTCCTTGGCTGGACTAGCCCCCAAATCCCTCATTAGAGTGCTGCCCAGCATAAACCTACGGCCATCACTGCTTGGGAATTGAGGGACATTTTCCCATCATGCCAGTGTACAGTGTTCAAGGGACACCAGGTGAATAAGACATGATTCCCATTTCAAGCACTAAGCAGTCATTTGAGCATCACTTCAAACATTTATTTACAGCAACTTTTTTCATTACTTTCAGCCTTCCCAGGTGGCACTAGTGGTAAAGAATCTGCCTAATGCAGAAGACATGAGAGATGTGGGTTCGATCTCTGGGCAGGGAAGATCCCCTGGAGGAGAGCACCGGCAACCCACTCCAGTATTCTTGCCTGGAGAATCTCATGGACAGAAGTGCCTGGTGGGCTACAGTCCATAGGGCTGCAAAGAGACCCAACTGAAGTGACTTAGCACACACACACGCTTTCACTACTTTCAGACTTGATACACACAAAATACAGCACAACAGATGCTATAAGAAAGCTCCCTTACAAACAATAGAAAGTCTCTTTAGATTTCTTTTTTCTGCTTTCTCCATGAACAAAATGACTGTCAATCGTCCCCAAACTTGTTTTATCACAAATGAATGCTTGATTTCTAGCATTTGGAGGAAAATAAAATAATACCCCCCTCTCTATGCTCCTGACTTGAATTGTTCTCTAATTACAGAATGCATAGTTCTTTTTGAGAGTTTGAATGTGTGTAGACAATCCTATTAAATGATGTAGCCTGTGTGTGTGTGTGTGTTGTGTGTGTGTGTGTGTGTGTGTGTCTGTGTCTGTGTCTGTGTCTGTGTGTGTCTGTGTGGTGTCTGACTCTTTTGCGACTGTATGGACTGTAGCCCACCAGGCTCCTCTGTCTATGAATCTTTTAGGCAAGGATACTGCAGTGGGGTGCCATTTCCTCTTCCAGGGGATCTTCCCACCCCAAGGATTGAACCCAAGTCCCCTGCATCTCCTGCATTACAGGTGGATTCTTTACCACTGAGTCACCAGGTAACCAGAATGATCCCTTAATGCTTGTGAGAACATGTTCCTGGCCAGGGCTCTTTCCAAATGTGGAGGCACTTTTAAACTTTGCATTTGATCAATTAGGCTTTGTGGTTTTAAGCAGTTGGCATTATCTATGGCCACAAAAGAAAAGAAGTTGTCGTTGTCTGAACATACTGGGAAGAGAGTAAAGATGAAGTTGTCCTGTGTTGTAAGAGCTGATGGTATGAATGGTTGCCAAGATCAATACCAGGGGGAGCACTGCCAGCCAGAGACATAGTTTTGAATCAATGAGAACTTGGAAAATCATTTCAGATACTCCATCCCTGCTTCACCCAGCTTCCAACTGTGGACCTGCTTATCCTACAATACATGAGAGATTCATTAAAAATAAAAAAGTCCCCATCTGATTCTAACTAGAGTCACCCACAAAACTTCATGCTCTATTCTCCCGAGGACACGCTTTTGATCTCGTGGGGTTATGCCCTTTTTTTGGCTAATGCAGCTTTTGGCTCTGACCCATGGAGTTAATGCAGGTGAAGTCCGTTTTTCTCCCCATGGACATTTCAAGATATGACCAGAGGAGGTAATTATTTCTCCCTTCAAATTGAATTAACAATTTTAAGAAGATGTCACTTTCATCTTCACAGGAAGAATATCAACTTCCTCATTATCCTTGAACCCCGGGACCCTTTCCCATGGTGTCTGTGTTGGATTTCTTTATTTAAAACTCCCCTACTGCATTGACACGATAGATCCATCTGGATGGATACATTCTGAGAGGGGCTCTGGCAGGAAACAAGGACTTCAGAGCTCTACCATATAGAGGAAGAGGTAACAGAAGTTACATAGTGAATAGAAGCGTCATGCAATAACCGCTTATCTTTTTAAAAGACATTTTCAGAATTCAATTTAACGTGGTTGGTGATTTGGGATACGGACAGGGAGAAGAATAAACTTTTGCCTCATTTTACCTAGCAATTTAAGTATAATCTGACTTTAAAGTTTATCCAAAGGAATTTATTTATATACATATTTGGCTGTTTCAGGTGTGATTTGTGGCACGTGGGATTGTTCATTGCGTCCCACGGACTCTCCAGTTGGGGCACTCTGGCTTAGTTGCTCCTTGGCCTGTGGGATCCTAGTTCCCTGATCCAGAGATCAAACCCATACCCCTTGCATTGCGAACTGGATTCTTAACCACTAGACCACAAAGGAAGTCGCTATCCTAAGGAGTTTTATACCTGCCATTTTATCTTTAGCCACCAAACAGTACTTGCACCAATAACATCCCAGGTGCAACAAATTCTCAATTACTGAAGCTGGGGGTGGGGAAGGGGAAAGAAGTTGACAGACAGAATTCACATGAGACAGTCTTCCCCAGAAAGTTACACAGATGCTCCAAGCTTCCCTGTATTCCAAAGAATAATAGGTAAGCGAGCTTCAGGGGCCCCCAGGATGATCGGATCCCCTCCCCGGAAAACTGTTCTCCAACAGGAGGCACTGATGTGCTTTCTGGCAGCGTAGACCCTGTCACAGTAGATCAGGCATGTGCTGATGAGCATGTCTTGGTGGCTTCCTTTCTGGGCCATATGCATCTGCGAGTGGGTGGCCTTTTCCTGACACTGGAAAATGAAGTTGCCAACAATCTGGAATTTCCATGCTTTACTTTCTTTCCCTAAGTCCTGTTCAAATGACACCCCAAGATCCAGAGAATCATGGAACTCGATTTCATCAGGTTGCTCTCCAGAGGAAAAAGGAGAGTTTGCTTAGTCGTTAATAAAATCTATTATTTACGCCGTGTAGACAAGCGTGTTGGCACCTGGTGTGAGAGTGTGTATGTTCCCAAGTAATTATCTCTGAGAAAAGCCCCTGCTACTATGAGGCGTTGTCCCAATGATATTATTTTAAACAGTGAAGTGCAGAATGCGGAGGGCTTCCCAATCCGCCTGCAATGCAGGAGATGCAGCAGGAGACGTGGGTTCCATCCACGTCTAGAGTGGGATGGTTAGATCACAGGGCAGCTCTATCATCAGCTTTTAAAAGAACACCCATATCATTTTCTATGGTGGCTGCACTGGTTTACATTCTCACCAACAGTATAGGAGGATTCTCTATTCTTTACATCCTGTCCAGTATTTATCTGAAGCATGCTTTTCATTCAAACATCTCCTGAATTCCTGATTTTCAGTACTCAGAACGTAGGTCATCTCACTTTTGGTTCATTGTGTTGTCTGTTACCAGGAATGCTTTTTCTTTCCTCTTGACACAAACATCTTTCAAGACCCAATTCAAAAGTCACCTTCCCCAGATACCCAGATCATTCCCACATCTTGTAGGAAGGCCAAGGCTCCCACCTGAGAGAATCTGTGGCCCCAGACCTGCTCTGGTCCTCCTCGTGACCTGCGCTGGTCCTGTTTGTGACCTGTGCCTACCTTGGACAGCAGCAGTTTCTATGTGCACTGTGTCCTTCTCCTAGCACATAAGAAATTCCAGAACAGGGGCTGGGTCTCAGTTTACCTCTGTTACCCCTTTGCCTGTCAAGGGCTTACCCGAATATACTCGGGGAAATTTTGCTAAAAATCAACATCAAGCCTTTCAGATGAGAACCACAGGGTGATCTGCAGACCTTTCTCCCTCCCTAATGTTTCATTGTGATGACCTCAAAATGCTGATGCTTTTTGTACAGTATAGACACACACTCAGAAACACATGTATGTGAGCTTTCCTATCTGCCATGTCAGGTGTATGGAGTATGTCTGATCCCTTGAAAAGCTGAAGTTGCAGCTTGGAATTGGGGTTTAAATCAAAGTTGTGATACATTTCTTCTTCCCACAATGGGATTACAAAGGGAGCTAACACGTGAAGGAAACCCTGAGAATAACTACAGGGCTGAACCCTGGGTCCTCAAAGCAGTTTGCCTGACAATGAGAGCCATGATTTTATCTGTGGCTAAGAATATAAAAGTAGGACAAGCTATAGGAGATCAATTTTAAATCATCTGAAGCTACAGGAAAGACATTTTTAAGGTTCTTTTGAACTGGGATAATGTATGTTTCTGCCATGGCCTTTCACTAGAGAGCTGCACACCTGTCTTTTTCATACTCCCATCTTCCACATTTCCACAAATGTTAATATTTAAGCCAATTGCAAGCCATTGAAATTGTTTTATTTCAGCACGTGGATGTGAGCTGTAGTGATATTTACATGTATGTCTTTGCTAAAAATAAACCAATATTTAAATTGTACCATTCATTAAGTGTTTCTCCTTGCTGGAGGAAAACGTGTCTTATTTTGGTTTGGAGAGATTGCTTTTTGGAGCTTTCTTTCAGGAAATCTTTATTGGAAATGTTACATGTCAAATAAAACTCTTTCCTGGAGGAAGCGGGGATGGAGCGAGACCAGCAACTACACGTAAGTGTGTTCATTCCTCATGGCGCCCAGGGATGTCGTAAGTTAGACCCATTGTACAGAGCAGGAAATTGACCACAACAGCCTAATCATCATCTTCCAGAAACAGCTTCCAGTACCTGCTGACCTGCCCCATCTGGCCCAGGTGTCCTCATGTCTGGGCACAGCTACCTGGGTCTGCCCTCACCATCACCCTGGGGACCCTCAGCACTGTCTCCCATGCCGATACTCCCATTTTCTGTGTCTTTCTCTGTCTAGCTTTGCTCCCTTTGGGGGGCAGAAATCTCATTCAGTTATTGATCGTTTGTGACATCTTTTTTTTTTCCCCTTCTTTCTTTTTTGTAACTTTTTTGGCCACATAACGCAGCATGCAGGGTCTTAGTTCCCTGGCCAGGGATTGAACCCACCTCCCCTGCAGTGGAAGCGCAAAGTCCTAACTGCTGGACTGCTAGGGAAGTCCTAGGAGAGCATTTCTGAACCACATCTATGTGACTTTTTTAAAGTTAGAGGATAATTGCTTTACAGTGTGTTGGTTTCTGCCATACAGCAATGGGGATAAGTCATAGCTATCGATCCCTGAGTTGGCAAAATTCCTTGGAGAAGGAAATGGCAACCCACTCCAGTTTCTTGCCGAACA
>SJYC01114474.1:0-100811 GCA_006408675.1 Madoqua kirkii | reverse complement strand
TAGAGGATAATTGCTTTACAGTGTGTTGGTTTCTGCCATACAGCAATGGGGATAAGTCATAGCTATCGATCCCTGAGTTGGCAAAATTCCTTGGAGAAGGAAATGGCAACCCACTCCAGTTTCTTGCCTGAACAACTGCATGGACAGAGGAGGCAGGAAGGCTATAGTCCACGGTGTTGCAAAGAGTTGGACACGACTTAACAACTAAACCCCCACCAATATATATATATATATATATATATATATATATATATATCCCCTCCTTCTCGAGTCTCACTCCTAGTCTGCCCATCCCACCCCTCTAGGTTGTCTTAGAAGTGCCAGGCTGGGCCCCCTGTGTCATATCACAGCTTCCCATTAGTTTTCGATTTTGCACATAGCAGGGTACATATGCCAGTGCTTCTCTCTTAATTCATCCCACACTCTCCTTCCCTACAGTGTCCGTTCTCTATGTCTACGTCTTCATCCCTTCCCTGGTCAAGGCTATGGTTTTTCCTGTGGTCATGCATGGATGTGAGAACAGGACTGCGAAGAAGGCTGAGCGCCGAAGAATTGATGCTTTTCAACTGTGGTGTTGGAGAAGACTCTTGAGAGTCCCTTGGACTGCAAGGAGATCTAACCAGTCCATTCTGAAGATCAACCCTGGGATTTCTTTGGAAGGAATGATGCTAAAGCTGAAACTTCAGTACTTTGGCCACCTCATGCAAAGAGCTGACTCATTGGAAAAGACTGTGATGCTGGGAGGGATTAGGGCCAGGAGGAGAAGAGGACGACAGAGGATGAGATGGCTGGATGGCATCACGGACTCAATGGACATGAGTCTGAGTGAACTCCGGGAGTTGGTGATGGACAGGGAGGCCTGGCGTGCTGCGATTCATGGGGTCGCAAAGAGTCAGACATGACTGAGCGACTGAACTGAACTGAACTGTACCATTTTTAAAACCAAATGACAAGGGACTTCCCTGCTGATCCAGTGGCTGAGTCTCTGCGTTCCTAATGCAAGGGGCCCAGTTTGATCCCTAGGCAGGGAGTTAGATGCCACATGCTCCAACTAAGACCTCATGCAACCAAATAAATATTTTAAAAAAGAGAAAAGGATGAGCCCCACTTCAGTGCCCACATGGATGTTGGCGTTCATGATCGGGTTGGTGGGATGTAAGTACCCTAGGGCACACGGCCCGAGGGGTTTTACTACAGCTTTCCTTAAAGGAGGGATCTTGAGTAGGGGAGGCTGCAGTTACAACCACCTGCGGTATTCATTCAACATGAAAGAAGCCCCAGGGAGCGGCCTGGGCAGCGAATGTGACAGGGAGTGTCCAAGTGGAGATCGACAGTGAGAGTCACAGTCCACAGATGAAAGGCAGGATTTTCAGCGTGGCACACCGCACACCTCATCCCTACCAGACACATCTGAGGATGAAAACAAGATGCAGGATTTTCCCCTGGGCCCAAGGAAGCTGGTTCAGCACAGAGAAAATTGTATGCAAACCGGGGAAATAAATTAGAATATGCAAAGCTGCTAAATACAATACCATTCATATAGACGCTAAAAAGGCACATAATTTGATGAAGCCAAACCAATGCCCTCCCTCTTTCCCAACTGCCACCTCTTTCTTCCCACTCCAGTGAATCATTTTTATTGTGATTGCTGTAGTTTATGGAAAGAAAAAAAATAATCTTTATTTAGAATGGGAAAATGTTTGCATATAACAAATCTGCTTTTCTCTGCCCTGTTCACCCTTAATAAAAGTTGATTCTAATAACTGTGTGTGAGTCTCTTTAAGATAATCTGATATGCATGCACATATTTCCTAATGGAAAATTCTCTTCTAAAGAGAAAGCTCAGACTATTAGATAAATATTTTATTCTTGTGCTGATCAGTCTTCTATATAAATATCATCTTCTCCTCGACCCCTACCAATACAGCAGAGAATGTTTTCCTGCAAAAGAGTTGAGAAGGCTTGCCTGTTTTTGCTCCAAGGTAATGGAATATATTTATTGATGCTGAATAAATGATGTGAGTCAGGAGTTCAACTATGGAGGGTCCTGAGGCTCTTACTAATCTTATAAAGATGAAGCATCCTGGGATTCTAAATAAATGAGACACATCTAGTCCTTAAAAGCACACTCAATTCATAATTTTAACCCAGTGTTCCTGCATTTTTCAGAGTCAATAGCAAAATGCAATATCCTCCCATCTATTTGGTTTTTAGGATCTTATCTTTGGGGATCAGAATCTCATCAGGGAAAATGAACTAAAGGATAAATCAGCATAACTGTAAATAGTCTCTGCTTGCAGCAAACTATCTAACACAATCCAAATTCTCCCTCATCCATTGTTCTGGGGACCAGGAGAAACACAATGTCAACTCCATAGACAAGCAAATGCCTGCCCACTAGAGCTCCAGAAAGAGTGGCTTGTGATATTTGAGATTTGTTTCCAGACTTCTTTCCTCTCATGCACAGTCTGAGAAAATAATATTCACCGTAATGACATTCCAAGTAATGAACGCTAGTTCATCAGTCTTTATGCAGTGGTCACAAGTTACAGAGCACTGAAAAACTTGCACACTCTTGTCTAAGAATTTCCACTTAGAAATACTACGAAGTTGACACCTGTATGCAATTTTTCGAAAGTTGTTTCATCAAACTGTAACAGATCTTCAGAGTACACAGATCAGAAGAGTAGAGCTTCTGAAGAGGAAAGGAGGGAATGGGATGAATTGGGAGATTAGGATTCACATACGTACACGATGGACACTACATATAAACTAGATGAGTAATGAGAACCTGCTGTTTAGCACAGGGAACCCAATTCTCTTTGATGACCTGAATGGGAAGGAAATCCAAAAACAAGGGGATATATATATGTATAGCTGATGTACTTTGCTGCGCAGCAGAAACTAACAACACTTTAAAGCAACTGTATTCCCATAAACTTTTTTTTTTTAAGAAGAGCATATCCTGATAAATTACCACATAGGGAATACACATGTACAGCTTCCACCTAGATCAATAAATAAAACATAGGAATGTCCTCAAATTCCCTGTGATTTGCCTTCCTGGTCACTACACACACTCACTCCCCCAACTTCCATATGTCAACAGCCAAGCCAGTTTTGCCTGTTTTGAGGTTTACATAGAGGAATTATCACGGTTATATATCCTTTATTGCCTGGTTTATTTCATTCTGAATTTGGTAAGAGCCATCTACCTTTGATGGATATCTATGATGTGTTCATCTTCACTTTGTACATGATATATTTACACGTGTGTGCATGCATGCTAAGTCCCTTCAGTCATGTTCGACTCTTTGCAGCCCTATGGACTGCTGCCCACTTGGCTTCTCTGTCCGTGGATTCTCCAGGCAAAAATACTGGAGGGAGTTGCCACTTCCTCCTCCAGGGGATCTTCCCAACCAAGGAATCAAACTCCATATCTTTTAACTTTGGTATATTTGAAATATATCAAAGTGTATTTTAACCCATTATACTGAGAATTTAGGTTTGTCTGTTGTGGGGCTATTTTAATCATCCCACTAATACCATTCCTGTACACCTGCTTTGGTGCACCAAGTGAAATTGCTGGATTGGAGTCTATAAATATGTTCCATTTAGATAATACCAACTGGTTTCCTGCAATGGTTGGGCTAGTTTTGATTTCCACCCATAGACTATGAGAAAGCCAGTTAATCAAAATCCTCACCAGTACTGGGAATTTGCCTGGCTTTCAAAATCTTTAGCTATATAGATAGGTATATAAGCAATGCTGTTGTGGTTCTAATTGTCTATGACAAAAGAGCTCAAAAACACTTTGATGTATTTGTTGATTGTGGAATATCAGCAATCCATTCCCCAATATTTACAAGCGCCTTTTCCAGTGGTTAAGACTCTGCTCCCAATGCAGGAGGCATGGCTTCCATCCCTGGATGGGGAACAAACATCCTGAATGCTTCAAGGCATATCACACGGCAAAAAAATACAGCCATTATACATATATAAAAATAAATAAAAGTGCCTTTTCAAATGACAACAAAAAATTAAAAAGAAAAAAAGCAAGAACAAAAGTGACTTTTCAAGAATTCTGCCATTTTTTATTTTTATTTTATTCTTTTTTAATTTTATTTTTACTTTATTCTACTTTACAATACTGTATTGGTTTTGCCATACATTGACATGAATCAGCCACAGACGTACATGAGCTCCCAATCCTGAAACCCCCTCCCACCTCCCACCCCATAGCATCTCTCTGGATCATTCCCGTGCACCAGCCCCAAGCATCCTGTATCCTGTATCGAACATAAACTGGTGCTTCGTTTCTTACATGATAGTATACATGTTTCAATGCCATTCTCCCAAATCATCCCACCCTCTCCCTCTCCCTCAGAGGCCAAAAGTCCATTCTATACCTCTGTGTCTCTTTTGTTGTCTCGCATACAGGGTCATCATTACTACCTTTCTAAATTCCATATATATGTGTCAGTATACTGTATTGGTGTTTTTCTTTCTGGCTTACTTCACTCTGTATAATCAGCTCCAGTTTCATCCATCTTGTTAGAACTCTGCCATTTTTTAAAATGTCTTTTGCTGATTGAGTTATAGAAGTTCTATATGTCTGAGATATGAGCCTTTGACTGATTTTATATATGCAAATATTTTCTCTCATTCTAGTTTAACTTTCCATGTTCTTTATGTGGTCTTTTAAAAAAACAGAAGTTCCCAGTTTTAATGTAGTCTAATTCATCAAAATCTGTATGTTAGACTCTGCCATTTTTTAAAATGTCTTTTGCTGATTGAGTTATAGAAGTTCTATATGTCTGAGATATGAGCCTTTGACTGATTTTATATATGCAAATATTTTCTCTCATTCTAGTTTAACTTTCCATGTTCTTTATGTGGTCTTTTAAAAAAACAGAAGTTCCCAGTTTTAATGTAGTCTAATTCATCAAAATCTGTACCCATTGCTTATTATGTCTGGCTTAAGAAATCTTTACTTATACAAACAGCAGGTTTTCTTATAAAAGTTCTGTCTTACCTTTTGCCTATAGCTTTAAGAATCCCATGAATCTGGCTTTTGTGTATGTTTTGGGGTAATGATCACAATTTTTTTCTAGATGATATCTGAATAACTCAACATTATTTATTGAAGAGTCCCCTTCCCTACCATGCTATAGGGTTACATTTGCCATCAGTAAAGGGTCCATAGAGGTGCCAGTCTCTTTCTGGGAGCTCTAATCTGTTCCACTGGTCTGTTTATCTTTCTCTGCACCATTACTGTACTGATGCAATAGCTAAAACATTTTATTATATCTGTTAGAGTCATTTCTCCAAAGTCACCTCTTGTCTTAAACATTTTCTTGGCTATTCCAGGCTCCTTGTATTTTCACATAAATCTTAGAATCAACTGATCATTGACTACCTTCTGGGATTTTTCACTATGTTATGTTATATAAAACTGTATTAACATGTTTTCAGTATTAAGAAATCCATGAAACATAGTATATCCCACTGTATAACCATTCTTTACTTGATCTGAATGATGCTTTATAGTTTCCATTGTAGAAGTCTTAAATATTCTTCATTAGATTTAGTATTCATTATCTGCTCTGGAAGTTGGTGATAAACAGAGAAGCGTGGCATGCTGCGGTCCATGGGGTCGAAAAGAGTCAGACGCAACTGAGCGACTGAACTGAACCGATCTTCTTTATTCTACTTTAAATGGAAACATTACTTAACTTCATTTTCTAAGTGTCTGTTACTGTGATACAAAATATAATTGATTTCTTATATTGATTTGGTGTGGAAGTTATCTGAATACATTTACTTATTGATTTTAAAAGTCTTTATATTCTTTTAGCTATACAATCATGCCATCTACAAATAATGACAGTTTCTTTATTCAATCCTTAACTATATATTTTTTTCTTTCTATCACTCATGAGACTGGCTATTACTTCTGCACAATGGTTAATACAAGTAGTGATACTAGATGCCTTTGGTCTCATTTTCAGTTACAGAAGGTTAGATTTCAATATTTTGCCATTAGGTATGATTTGCTGTAATGGGCTTTCCAGGTGGCTCAAAGGTAAAGAATCCCTCTGTGAATGCAGGAGATGCAGGTTCAATCCCTGGGTTGGAAAGATCCCCTGGAGAAGGAAATGGCAACCTACCCTCGTATTCTGGCCTGGGAAATCCCATGGACAAGAGGACCCTGACAGGCTACAGTCCATGAGGTCGCAAAAGAGTCAGACGTGACTTGGCAACTAAACAACAACAAAATGACTTGCTGTAAGTTATATCTTGTGAATATTCTATCACAGGTCCATATATTCTCCTTCTACTATGGCTTTCCATGTTTCCTTTTTATATCATGGACATGAAGAAATCTTCAGGTTTTTTCTCCATCTGTTAAGATAATTACTGAATTTTTCTCTTTTATTTGCTAATAATTTTGTGTCCTTTCCCCATTCAATGTTTCAGGAAATATTTTACTAATATTATAAACTAGCCATAAATATTTTATTTTAGAAAATATCTTCACATTGAAATTTTTTTTTAAAGTATGAAATCTTCCCATTTTCTCACAATTCCACCCTCAGAGGTTTTCACTCTTAATCTTTTGGTGCAGAATCTTGCCAAATTTTCCTCTATAGGAGTCCAAACTTAAATGAAATTATTAAACATATGATCTACTGTCTTCTTAGCATAATTCTCCTTGAGAATAAGATATTACTGTAGCTAAATCTGTATTTGATCGCCTGATAGAGAAAAATATATTTTTAGTTTGTGATTTTTCCAGATTTAGTAAAGATAGTTATATAAAAAGTTACATAACTGTCTGGCTAAAATCCCAATGAGTTCTTGAACAAGCTCATCAAATCAGTAAAATTAATACCAGTCAGCTGAATCTGGTAAACTGATATTTTTAGTACCCAAATTGAAATGCTTTAATACATTTTTTTAAACCCCAGATATCTTTATTGGATCAGCTAGAAATCTAATGCAGCATAGAGGAAATAGCATGGACTCTTGAATCTTCCCTTTATCCATCTTTTTACCTGATGTTGTGGGGCTCCCCAGGTGGTGCTAGTGGAAAGAATCTGCCTTTCCATGCAGGAGACAGGAGATACTGCTGTGATCCCTCATTCGGGAAGATTACCTGGAGTAGGAAATGGCAAGCTGCTCCAGTATTCTTGCCTGAAAAATCCCATGGGCGAAGGTGCCTGATGGGCTACAGCCCATAGGGCCACAAAGAGTCAGACACAACTGAGTGACTGGGCACACAGCTGGTGCTGAGGGGCTACTTAAGAAGTACCTGGTTGGGCATCTGGGTTGCTCTGGACAGAGGGGTGAACAGGACAGCTGTGGCCCCTGCCTCGACAGTGGAGAAGACAGCAATGAAACATCAGCAGTGCCATGTACTGTTATCGATAGAATGACCTGGAAGCACGCAGCACACACATTCAGGAGGGAAAATGACCTTCAACTAATGGAATCTGGAAACAGTGGAGACAGATCACAGAGATTCCCACGAACGAATTTGGATTTTATCCTAAGGGCAACAGAAGTCACGCGGCCCATCTTACCCAGGGCAGTGGTGTCGTCGTGCTGGGTTGCCCAGTAAGAAGTCATGGAAAAAGCCCAACAAGCTTTTTGGCCAACCCCATACTTGTGTTTGAAATTCATCAAAAACTCCTTCATGTTCTCTGGGGCCATTGTAATAGGCCAAATGACAAACGACAGAGCCTAGATTAACACCAGGGCCAACCAAGAGAAACACGGCCAGAGGGTGGAATTCAGTAGACTTTGTGATCAGATAGAGAGGAGAGAAAAAAAATCGAAGGCAATATTCTGATTGTTCCCATGAATAACTGGGTATGTAACAGAGACCCAGGAGCTGCCTAGGGGGTCAGCAAAGCTGGCTCGGACAGGACCTTTCATTGTAGGGGAGGCTAGTGAACTGAACAGCATCTCTGAGCCCTCCTCACCCCGCAGGACAGTTGTTTCATTTGCTAAGTTGTATCTAACTCTTTGCAGACCCATGAACGGCAGCAGGCCAGGCTTCTCTATCTTTCACTATCTCCAGGACAGTCATCATAACCATAAATAGTCTCAAAAACATGCACTATCCACTTGTTATTTTCCATTCAATATTTTAGAAAATACTTTATTAATATTATAAACTAGTCATAAATATCTTATTTGGAAATATCTTCACATTGAAATAGCTGTTCACTTTGGTTAAGCTGAAATGCTTAACCAAGATGAATTCAAATGTGCCCAGCCATGATCCAATAGAATCAGAATCATTTTCTCCCATTTTACAGATGAGACTGCTAAAGCACACAAGGATCGTGAGCTGGCCAAAGGATGCTCAGTTCACCTCCCTGCTAAGCTGAACTTAGAAAGCTGACGTCAGGTTATAACTTTTCTGGGCTCCATCCCTTCTTTGAAGGGAAGATCAGACCCACCTTGGAAGATGTGAGGGTAAAGGGAATCTAATAGTCACAATGTCCTGAGACCACAGCCGTGAGTGTTACATGAGTCCACACCCAGAGCAGGGTGAGAGCCTCGGAAGGAAGCCTCATTAAT
Source organism: Madoqua kirkii (assembly GCA_006408675.1). Taxonomy (NCBI): domain Eukaryota; kingdom Metazoa; phylum Chordata; class Mammalia; order Artiodactyla; family Bovidae; genus Madoqua; species Madoqua kirkii. Next base: position 92,219 of record SJYC01114474.1, on the reverse strand, counting down.
GGACTTCACATTGGAGTGACCATATCTAGCACCCACAGAAGATGACAAAGGCTCCTGCAAACAGCAGGCTCCCTAGGAACATTGTGAATCCCCCGTGCCTGCCAAGGGACTCCAGGGATGTGCCTGAATTTCTCTGAGCCTCAGCTTTACCATCTGTAAATTGGATCACAAGCATTCCTCCTGCTCAGGGTTGCTGGGGAGTTTAAGTGAATTTCTGTCCTACCTCTTGGAGCCTGGAGTAAGGGCTCAGTGGTGGTCATTCACCACAGACTACCCTGGGGCAGCAGGGACAAGTGAAACACACAGAAATTCAGAACCAGGCCTTGAGGTCACCCCAAGTCATGAGGAAGGGGAGTTAACAGCTGTCCTCGTAGCTCATCTGTAGTTCAAAGAAACACTTGTTATTTCTGCCCTTTGTCACCCTGAAACCACAGGCAGGTCAGGTGTGATCAGAGACTTATCCTTAGCTGCCCACAGGCCATTTAGCTCCAAACTAAGTAAGCTAGAGGAAAGTGAAAGTGAAGTTGCTCATTCGTGTCTGACTCTTTGCAACCCCATGGACTGTAGCCTACCAGGCTCCTCCATCCATGGAATTTTCCAGGCAAGAGTACTGGAGTGGATTGTCACTTCCTTCTCCAGGGGATCTTCCAGATTGAACCCAGGTCTCCTGCATTTCAGGCAGATGTTTACCATCTGAGCCACCAAAGAAGCTAGAGGAATAAAGGATTAATTCATAGATGATTAAATACAGACAGATTTACTTTAAAAGAAGGGCACAATTTAAGGATCCTTAGTTGAGGAAACCTGTGGAATGACATCATACTTAGTTTCTGGACTTTTACATAATAAGAACCACCTTCCAAGGTCAGGACTATGGTGAAACAGGCAAGGCATCCAGGACTTAGAATTTAAGGAAGCACCAGTGCTTGTGTATGTGCCTGCACCCACACGGCCAGAGAGCAAGTGACACCTTAAATTTTGCACCCTGGGGTGTGGAGAAAAGGAAATCCTCTTACCATATGACACAGCAACCCCACTCCTGGGTATACACCCAGGAAGAAGCATAATTTCAAAAGATATATACACCCCAATGTTCAGTGCAGCACTATTTATAATACTCAGGGGATGCAAGCAACCTAAATGTCCATCAACAGAAGAAGAGATAAAAGAAGATGTGGTACATATATACAATGGAATATTACTCATTCATAAAAAAAGGAATGAAGTTGTGCAATTTGCAAAGATGTAGATAGACCTAGAGACTGTTATACAGAGTGAAGGAACTCAGAAACAGGAAAACAAATATCATATAATATTGCTTATGTGTTGAATCTAGAAAAATGATACACAGATGAACTTATTTCCAAAGCAGAAATAGAGACACAGACATAGAGAATGAATATATGAATAAGGGAGTGGGAGGGAGTAGGGTGGGATGAACTGGGAGATTGGTATTGACACATATGCACTGTTGATATTGTGTATTTATAAAACAGATAACTAATGAGAATCCACTGCGTAGCACAAGAAACAACACAATGCTCTGTGTTGATCTAAATGAGAAGGAAACCCAAGAAAGGGTGGATATGTGTATATGGATAGTTGATTCACTTCACTGTACAGTAGAAACTAACACAATATTATAAACCAACTACACTCCCATAAAAATTAATTAAAAGCAAACAAACTAATATGTACCCTGAGAACTTGCTCTCTGGCCCTAGTCTAGCCCCTGCCACCATTACAAAGTTAAAATTTTCATGTAATTGGTCTCAGTAAATTACTCAAGCCTCATTGTTGCCAGGCTCAGAGTCATAGCCGGAGAAGGAAAACGAAACTCCTACCCTCTTGTCTCTGCCAAGACTGGAGGCCAATCTCTCCACCTCTGTGGAGATCTCTCTGTGATCTACCCAGAGATTTTTTTAAATCCCCACCAAGTGATTTCCTTATTTCCTGATGATCTTAGTAACAGCTGATGATAGGCACTCCATAAAATTGCAGAGTGGATTCTAAGCTGAAAAACAGACCTTGCACTTCTTTGCCTTATGGAAGGACTTGAACTCGGAAACCCTTGGAGCTTTGGGGGTTCTAAGTGTTTCTTGGTAGAAAGGACACTTTTCTTGTTTGACACTTTGCATGGGAGACCATGCTGGGTACAGCTTGGTAACAACTTAAAAGTCATTCCACCAAGGTCAGAATCACCTTGACATATTTTTACTCAGACTTGGAGTCGGCATGCTGATAGTATCAGTAGTGGGTCCAGTATGTAATCACTCTCTTATGTAGCAGACACTGAGAATCTTCACTGTAACCATAACCTTGGCTCCAAAGAAAGGTGCTATTATTGCCATATTTTAAATATAAAACAGCTAGCTAGTATGAGAGAGACTGTGTGTGTGTTACTCCTCTACAACTCCTCTATATACTCTCTTCATTTATGGAACTTTCATAGCATCTGCAGAAGGTAGGTGCTGTTATTATTCCCGTTTCACAGATGAGATTGAGGGAGATACATGCTTGACAAGCTATGGAAAAGTTAATAATTGTGTTTAATCATCTGTGTTTTGTCCATGTTATGAGTAGCTTCATGTGTTTCAAAAATTTTTAACATTCCCTTCTAGGAACTTCCCTACTAGTCCAGTGGTTAAGAATCCACCTTCCTTCGTAAAAGACAAAATGATTCCTGGGCAGAGAGCTAAGAACTCACATGCCATGGAGCAACAAAGAGCCTGCGTACTGCTACTAAGACCTGTAGCCTGCCAGGTTCCTCTTCTGTGGGATTCTCCAGGCAAGAATACTGGAGTGAGTTGCCGTGCCCTCCTCCAGGGGATCATCCTGACCCAGGGGTTGAATCCACATCTCTTGTTTCCTGCATTGGCAGGCAGGTTGTTTACCACTAGTGCCACCTAGGAAGGCTGAGCCACCACAAAAGACCCCAACTGAGACTCAACAGAATCAAAATCAAACAAATAAATGTAAAAAGGATTCCTTTCTAAATTACAAAAAAATCAGAGTATATCAATCAATATGCAGACATTAAAGCTTTATAAATTTGCAATACTTATAACATCATTATTCTTTTCCCTAATAGGGCAGGTAATCAATGTTACTTGGAAGGGGAAAGCTATAGTGTGGACCCTGAAACAGAAGTATAATCAGTCATATCACATCAGAGATGTCAGCAGGCCTCCATGACAACCATTCTGTGTTGGGATAAATGTGTAAACATAAAACTGGAGACTTGCACCTAAGCCAGTGGGCAGGATGAATACTAGCAGGGCTTCTTTTTAATAATTATTTTTCATGAACTACCACAACCTCCAATAGATGGGGATATAACAGAAACAGTGACGGACTTTATTTTCTTGGGCTCCAAAATCACTGCAGATGGAGACTGCAGCCATGAAATCAAAAGATGCTTGCTCCTTGGAAGAAAAGCTATAACCAACGTAGACAGCATATTAAAAAGCAGAGACATTACTTTGCCAACAAAGGTTTGTCTATTCTAAGCTATATTTTTCCAGTAGTCATGTATGGATGTGAGAGTTGGACTATAAAGAAAGCTGAGTGCCGAAGAATTGATGCTTTTGAACTGTGGTGTTGGAGAAGACTCTTGAGAGTCCCTTGGACTGCAAGGAGAATCATAAAGAAAATCAATCCTGAATATTCATTAGAAGAACGGATGCTGAAGCTGAAACTCCAATACTTTGGCCACCTGATTCAAAGAACTAACTCACTGGAAAAGACCCTGATGCTGGGAAAGATTGAAGGCAGGAGGAGAAGGGGACAACAGAGGATGAGATTGTTGGATGGCATCACTGACTCAATGGACATGAGTTTGAGAAGGCTCTGGGAGTTGATGATGAACAGGGAAGCCTGGTGTGCTGCAGTCCATGGGGCTGCAAAGAGTCGGAAACGACTGAGCGACTGAACAGAACTGAACTGAACCACAATCGCCAGTACTGTATCCCCTTACTGAGTGGAAGAGACGTGAGCTGAAGACCTAGAGACGATCTTGTTGACTGAAGTAAGTCAGACAGAGAAAAAGAAATATCGTAGGACACCCCTTATAAAAGGAATCTAAGAAGAAATGATACAAATGAACATATTTACAAAACAGAAACAAACTCACAGACTTAGAGGACCAGCTTATAGTTACCAGGGGAGAAAGTTGTTGAGGGGGGGGATAGTTAGGGAGCTTGGGATGGACATGTACACACTGCTATATTTAAAATGGATAACCAACAAAGACCTACCGTGTAGCACAGGGAACTCTGTCCAGTCTTATACTGGACAGAGTATAAGTGGATAAGGAATCTATTTGTCAGTGCAGGGGACACTGGTTCGATCTCTGATCCGGGAAGATCCCACATGCTTCAGGGCTACAGAGTCCATGCTCTAAAACAAGAGAACCCACCCCTCGATGAGAAGTCTGCACATGAAAACGAAGAGTAACCCCTGCCCTACCACAACTAGAGAAAGCCCACAGAAAGCAACGAAGACTCTGCATAGCCAAAAAAAAAAAAAAAGGTATATGGCAGGCTGGGTAGGAGGGGATTTTTCCAGGGGAGAATGGTGCATGTATAGGTATGGCTGAGTCCCTTTGCTGTACACCTGAAATTGTCACAGCATTGTTAAGCGGCCATGTGCTCAGGCACTTCAGTCATGTCCGCCTCTCTGTGACCCTATGGACTTTAGCCCACCAGGCTCCTCTGTCCATGGGGTACTCCAGGCAAGGATACTGAAGGGGTTGCCCTGCCCTTTTCCAGAGGATCTTCCCAACCCAGGGATTGAACACCCGTCTCTTGCTTCTCCTGCACTGCAGGCAGATTCTTACCACTGAGTCACCTGGGAAGCCCACTAAGTGGCTATGTGCTGTGTTGTGCTTGGTCACTCAGTCGTGTCCAACTCTTTTCGACACCATGAACTGTAGCCCACCGGGCTTCTCTGTGCGGGGATTCTCCGGGCAAGAATACTGGAGTGTGTTGCCACATTCCAATACAAAATTAAGAGTTCTTTTTAAAAAACATATCATAAAGAGATTGCAAAAGTAATGGACAGGGAAAGAACAAGAGAAAGTAGAAGATAGTGGACAGGGAGGTGAATGCAAGGCAGAGAAAAAGAAAACAGCACCTACCTACCCACAGGAAATTCAAATCCCATGTTGCATTTCCTATAATAAAAGTCATCATCAAGCTTTATGTTAAGCTTTGGTTAACAGGGATAAAATGTAAGCTCTCAGTGACAGAGAATCATGCTTTGAGATTCGTCCCAATATATTATTCATAAGTTGTACTTAAGCGACTGAGACACTGAGTATACTTTCTCTCACAAACATAAACTCAAGGGTCAAGGAACATTTAGCTGGAGATCTTGGATGCTCAGTTTCATACGGAGCTGCAGGTTTGCTGCATGACTGATGGGTATTCCTTTGACATGTGGAATTTCTAAGACCCGTGCCTCTCTTACTCGCCAAGGGGATGGGTATTTCACTCAAGATCCTCTGAAAGATTTTGACTTGAATAAGGGTCTTAAGTATAAGAATAAGGGTCTTAAGTGGGATCATGGACTGGCCATCTAATTCACTGTGCCTCTAAATGAGATCATGGATGCAATATATAACATCTGTCATGTATTTTAAGCCAATAAATTTGCAGTAATTTTTTCCAGCAGCAATAGAGAACTAAGAAATAGGATGCTTAGTTCCCCAAGACTCTGATCATAGCCTGATTTCAACAAGCACCACAGACTTGTCTGGTGGTCAGGTGGCTAAGACTCGGAGCTCCCAATGAAAGGGGCCTGGGTTCGATCCCTGATCAGGGGAACTAGAAGCCTTATGCCACAACTAAAAGATCTTGCATTGTGCAGCTAAGGCCTGGTGCAGCCAGATATACACATAATAAATTTTTAAACAACACAAGCATCACTTAAGTTTAAAATAAAATATCACCTCCCTGTGAGGACGCTCCCTGACTCCTTAGCTATGTAAAATCACATATCCTTCTCTCTCCTGATGCCCTAGAGATGTTCTGTTCCATCACTCTGACTTGAACAATACATTATTCATTGAAACTATCTGTGTGTTTATCACGAGGTATCCACCATATTGGGACATGGGCTCCTACGGGCAGGGATCATATATGTGCTGTTCCTGATTGCCTCTGTCACCCAGAATAAAGTTCATTACAAAAAGATACTGGATAAAGTGCTTGTCAAGATGAGCAAGAAGGCAGATGTTCATGCATTACCTCTGTCAAGTGTAATATAGAACAGGGAGACACAGGTAGCCCAGTGGTTAAGACTCCACAGTTCCAGTCCTGGGGGCAGTTGGTTCCCTCCCTGGCCAGGGAACTAAGACCCCATATGCCACACAGAATGGTCAAAAAGAAAAAGAATAGGGAGATGTATATGGGCTCTAGAGTCAGACTGTTGGGTCCCGTTACCAACTCCTTCATTTATCAAGTCTGTGCAACCCTGGGAATTTGCTTCAACGCCCCGAAGCTCTGATTTTTCATGTACAAATGGTGGTATACATCGTGTCTAGCTCCCAGGGCTGCTGGAGGATACCCCCAAGGAATCTCTCATGCAATCTGCCTGGCACATTAAAGACCAATCTGAGCTTTTGTCTGAGATGATCTGGGATGAGGTTCCAGGAGGCATTCCCCCATTCTCTTGTTCTCCTGCAATTACTAGCAGAAGAGCTTGCCCTCATCTTCTCCTTGGATATTTATCACACCTTGACTTAGCTTGACTTAAAAGCTTTCAGGAGAGAACTCCAATAAAAGATGCATATTCTGGAATGGACTTAAAAATTTTTTTGCATTTTAAAATTTTTGCATGTAAATTATACTCATATCTTTCATTGTGAGTGACAGGCTCATCTCAAATGAGTTTCAGCAAAAAGAGAATGTCTTGGTTCATGTGCCAGATGAAGGAAGTGATTCAGGGAAAGTCATTACTTCAGGCATGGCTGGATTCAGGGCCTGAGAAATGGAATATGTTCTTTTTCTATTTCTCCATTGCTCAACTCCTCCCACCCAGGCTACAAAGACTGAGGGGGGAGTGGGAGGAGGCCTCGAACAAGCATCGATGGTATTGATACAAAAGGAACAGAGGATGGGAAACAAGATGGTGAAAAACTCAAAGAAAAGGTGTTCTGCCTACTCCTTGAACCTGGAGAGGCCTGGAGAAAAGAAAGCTTGCTGAAGGAAAATGTCACTTAGATTGCTAAAGGAAATTTGCACCAGCAATCATGAGGTGCTTTAGAGACAATGTAAAAAAGTTTTATTTCCATGTGCAGTTGTCAAAATAGAGTCTTCTCTGGTCCCCTGGCAGGTGAACTCATTGTCCTTGTGAAGGCTGCAGGTTTACCACTGAAACTGTATCCATATGGGTACCCAGTGTGATTAAAAGCTCCATCCTAAAGTCTGAAGTTCCAAGGACTTCCCAAGTGGTCCAGTGGTTTAAACTCTGTGCGTCAAAGCAGGGGGCTCGGGTTCAAGGAACTAAGGTCCCACATGCTAAGTGGTACAGCCAAAACTTACTTTTAAAAATTAAAAAAACCCTGCAGTTCTGTCCTTCGGTCTTCAGACATCAATGTACAAAAATGTTTCATATGTGACCAGCTCTTATGGGCTGCACTGTGCTCCCCCCAAATTCATAGGTTGAAGTCCTAATACCCAATGCCTCAAAGTGTGACTGCATTGGGAAACAAGTTCATTGAAGATGTAAATACTTTTTTAAAAAATTTGGCTGCACCAGGTATTAGTTGTGGCAAGTGGAATCCTTAGTTGTGACATGCAAACTCCAAGTTGTGGCCTGTGGGATCCAGTTCCCTGACCAGGGATCGAACCTAGGTCCCCTGTATTGGGAGCATTGGAGTCTTAGCTACTGGACCAAAAGGGAAGTTCCACCAATGTAATTCCTAAACATGAGGTCAGTAGGGTGGCCCCTTATCTAACGTGACTGGTGTTCTTCTGAGACATGGACATTTGGAGACAGACACACACAGAATGCCATGTAAAGGTGAAGGCAGGGATGGGGGTGATGCTTCTCCAAGTTAAGGAAAGCCAAGGATCACCCACAAACCACCAACGGCTAGAGGAGAAGCCGTACCAGATTCTTCCTTGGAGCCTCCACAAGGAACCAATCCTGCCCACACTTTGCCCTTGGACATCAAGCCTCCAGGACTGTGAAGACATTTCTGTCATTTAAGCATCTGTGATACTTCATCCCAACAGCTCTTGTAAATGAACACACCTGACAAGGAGATGTGAAGCTGGATGTAAGATGAAAAGATTCCTGGGGTCAAAATGCCAAGGGAAAGCCCAGGGCCCATCACCCACTTCTGATGGCCTTTGTCCATGCCCTTAAAGCATCTCAGTGGAAATTGGGCACAGTGAGATTATGTTACAGGAACTAGCAGCAAGTAACAGCGGCATGGGAACCACTATAGGTGCATCGATTGTCCTCAGAAATTTTTTTGTGATTAAGAAATCAGCTGGGGGAAGTCAGCTGATGACAAGCAGCCTACAAAATGCAGGTTTTGCAAAATACCATTAAATTGTCACAGGCTCACTGTTTCCACAATGATGTACAATAATCTGCGATGCTAGCCCAGACCAGGCAAAGTAATCTCCTTATGCAAAATGTATGCGATTAATAAAAGATGAACATTTTTATGCAGCTGTCCTTGCCCTTTCAAATACTAATTATATTTATTCCTTTTTATTCATGCAAAGTTTTGTTATATAAATGTAATCATGTTTTTGTAAATCCATAACTGTGTGCAGGACAGCAACGCTGATCTCATCTCTTCAGCTGAGACTTACAAAGCGTTTCATTAAAATGATGTTCTGCCCTGAGGTTCACCCAATGAATTGAATGTGTGACAATAGAATAATGCCACAAGCATACCAGGTACTTTTAAAAAACTCTTTACTTATTATCAGGCAATGTTGCTAGAAAATTTCCTTGTCTCCAAAGTGATAGAGAAAGGGGGTCAGGAATTAAACAATCTACAAGCCCCTGTGTCCTGTCTTTTGAAGTAAAATGCTGACTCGAGAGTTAATGATGGGGAAATGTGAAGATGTAGAAACAAACCATGGCCGCTGGGGCTAAGAAACTGGTAACAATTTAGACTATAACTCTGCCACATCACAGCATCACCAAATGCCCAGTTCCCTGAACGACACAGATTAAAGTCCTGACATACATTCCTAAATTGTTTTTTACAGGAAGCAGACCCCCTCCAGATGAAAATTGCCGACCAAAAGAACACTGACCCTAGACTGGTTGAAACCAGAAGGTTGATGACGTTTGAAACTTCACTGTGATACCAACCAGTCCTAGAACTGTCCACGAGCTGATCACTCCTTGCTCCTTGAACACTGTAAAACTCCTCCCTAACCCCTCCATAGTGGGTCACATGGTCTTCAGGGCATTAGCCTGCTGTGGCCACCTTTGCCTGGCAAAGAAATAAAAGCTACTCTTTTCTACTTCACCCAAAATTCTGTCTCTATGTTTCTGTTCAGCACCAGTGAACAGAGGCCAAGTTTCAGCAACAGAAAGATAGCAAACATAGAAACGCCTCTGTTTCACAAAAGTCTTTGTTCTAGCTTTTTATTTCCTGGTTTGTACTTCATGCTGGGGATGGGGAGAGGGGATGAAAATGTCAGTTCAGATCAGTTCGGTCGTTCAGTTGTGTCTGACTCTTTTCGACCCCATGAATCGCAGCACTCCAGGCTTCCCTGTCCATCACCAACTCCCAGAGTTCACTCAGATTCGTGTCCATCAAGTCACTGATGCCATCCAGCCATCTCATCCTCTGTCGTCCCCTTCTCCTCCTGCCCCCAATCCTTCCCAGCGTCAGAGTCTTTTCCAATGAGTCTTTTCCACCTCTTCGCATGAGGTGGCCAAAGTATTAGAGTTTCAGCTTCAGCATCATCCCCTCCAAAGAAATCCCAGGGCTGATCTCCTTCAGAATGGACTAGTTGGATCTCCTTGCAGTCCCAGGGACTCTCAAGAGTCTTCTCCAACACCACAGTTCAAAAGCATCAGTTCTTTGGCGCTCAGCTTTCTTCACAGTCCAACTCTCACATCCATACATGACCACTGGAAAAACCAAAGCCTTGACTAGTTGGACCTTTGTTGGCAAAGTAATGCCTCTGCTTTTCAATATGCTGTCTAGGTTGGTCACAACTTTCCTTCCAAGGAGTAAGCATCTTTTAATCATCAATCTTGTGGAAATAGTGTGGGCAAAAAAAAAAAGCTCCCTCAGACACAGAACTCTTGTAGATTTCTTTGAAGTCATTTGGTCAAAGTTCTGGTTTTACAGAAACAGCAGAGGAACCAAAGATCAAATTGCCAACATCCACTGGATCATCAAAAAGACAAGAGAGTTCCAGAAAAACATCTATTTCTGCTTTATTGACTATGCCAAAGCCTTTGACTGTGTGGATCACAATAAACTGTGGAAAATTCTGAAAGAGATGGGAATACCAGACCACCTGACCTGCCTCTCGAGAAACCTATATGCAGGTCAGGAAGCACCAATTAGAACTGGACATGGAACAACAGAATGGTTCCAAATAGGAAAAGGAGTACGTCAAGGCTGCATATTGTCATCCTGCTTATTTAACTTATATGCAGAGTACATCATGAGAAACGTTGGACTGGAAGAAACACAAGCTGGAATCAAGTTTGCCAGGAGAAATATCAATAACCTCATATATGCAGATGACACCACCCTTATGGCAGAAAGTGAAGACGAACTAAAAAGTCTCTTGATGAAAGTGAAAGAGGAGAGTGAAAACACTGGCTTAAAGCTCAACAATCAGAAAACGAAGATCATGGTCCCATCACTTCATGGGAAATAAGTGGGGAAACAGTGTAAACAGTGTCAGGCTTTATTTTGGGGAGTTCTAAAATCACTACAGATAGTGATTGCAGCCATGAAATTAAAAGATGCTTACTTCTTGAAAGGAAAGTTATGACCAACCTAGATAGCATATTAAAAAGCAGAGATATTACCTTGCCAACAAAGGTCCGTCTAGTCAAGGCTATAGTTTTTCCAGTGGTCATGTATGGATGTGAAAGTTGGACTGTGACGAATGCTGAGTGCCAAAGAACTGATACTTTTGAACTGTGGTGCTGGAGAAGACTCTTGAGAGTCCCTTGGACAGCAAGGAGATCCAACCAGTCCACCCTAAAGGAGATCAGTCCTGGATGTTCATTGGAAGGACTGATGCTGAGGTTGAAACTCTATTACTTTGGCCATCTCATGTGAAGTGTTGACTCATTGGAAAAGACCCTGATGCTGGGAGGGATTGGGGGCAGGAGGAGAAGGGGACGACAGAGGATAAGATGGCTGGATGGCATCACTGACTCCATGCATGTGAGTCTGGGTGAACTCCTGGAGTTGGTAAGAGACAGGGAGGTCTGGGGTGCTGCAATTCATGGGGTCGCAAAGAGTTGGACACAACTGAGTGACTGAACTGAACTGAACAGAATGTTCTTAAACTCCCACCTCCTGCAGTACTTCCCAGTGTCCTTGGCTGGAGAAAGCACAAGGGAAGATGGCAGGGAGGGTTGTTCAGAGATATTTATGATGCATAAAAGATCCTGTGGGAGTGAATGAATGGTTTATCTGTGGCCTCTTAACAAGAACAGGGCATACACTTAAATGGAGGGAGAAAAATGTAACATGGTATCCAGTTTCCCTCTAGGTAAGAAAATAGTTTACAACTAATCCCATCTCTTGGACTTTGTTCTTTCCAGGGCACCGTGTTGTGCAAGACTCAGCAAGGAATGTTCATGCTTGAGCATATCTGCCCTGGATCCTCCTTGGGAGGTTTCTCTTTAACCTTTAAAGCATTCCTGTGCCTACAAGGTTCTCCTGAGCTGACAGTGATGTCAGTGATGTGAAAACTTGTTGATGAAGGAACATACATGTTTCTTTGTTTAAAAGAGGTGGCCAGAGGGAGGCGCTAATTTGCACTGGTTTTTAGAAATGAATCTGTCAGCATCGCAAGAATTTACACACAGGTCTGTAAAAAGGAAGGTTATTCCAATGGCTCACAGGGTGAAGAATCTGCCTGCAGTGCAGGAGATGATGTGGTTTAATCCCTGGGCCAGGAAGATCCCCTGGAGGAGGAAATGGCAACCCATTGCAGTATTCCTTCCTGAAAAATCCTGTGGATAGAGAAGCATGGCATGCTACAGTCCATAGGGTCATAAAAGAGTTGGACATGACTGAGCAACTAAGTACACGATAAGGAAAAAAAAAATCCAGCACGAAGGAGACTCGCTTCTTCTGGTTAAAGTGAAGTGAAATTTGCTCAGTTGTGTCTGACTCTTTGTGACCCCATGGACTATACAGTCCATGGAATTCTCTAGGCCAGAATACTGGAGTGGACAGCCTTTCCCTTCTCCGGGGGATCTTCCCAACCCAGGGGTTGAACCCAGGTCTCCCGCATTGCGGGCAGTTTCTTTACCAGCTGAGCCACAGGGTAAAGGCAGGCCATTTATGTAGTAGTGCAGTTTTAGGATCAAGTCAGGGAGAGACAGAATAGGTTAATGATCAAACTCCTCATTTATGCTGTAGCATACCTATCCCATTTTTCTATAGCAATCTTTTTAACAAATGCCCTTTTCTCCCACCAGCACTTATGATCTCAATAATATAGATCAGTAGAACTATCAATATTAAAACCTTTTAATATTCAAAGAACGTATTTGCCCTCTAGAGCAAGTAGCCTTAGGGAACAACTCAATTTTATGTTGATGGGATACAGATCAGGTATACCTATAATCTGAATTTTATGGTAGCTGCTGTATGGAGAAGGAAATGGCAATCCACTCCAGTATTCTTGCCTAGAGAATCCCGCAGACAGGGCAGCCTGAAGGGCTGCTGTCCATAGGGTCACAGAGTTGGACACGACTGAAGCGACTTTGTATGTGTGCATGCATGCCTGGAGAATCCCAGGGACAGAGGAGCCTGGTGGGCTACTGTCTATGGGGTCGCACAGAGTCAGATACGACTGAAGTACTTAGCAGCAGCAGCGCTGTATAAATATTCACCAACATTTTCTTTATAACTCTAAGATGATGTAAGGCCCAACACAACATTCTCTCCTGTGTGAAAACCAAAAAACAGCAGATCTGGGGCCACATTGCTTAGGAGCCCTTGTAAAGCTTTTTCCCTATGCTTAAACTACAAATCGTATGAAATCTTTTTTTTTTTTTGGCCACCCAGCATGTGGGATCTTAGTTCCTTGACCAGGGATCAAACCTATGCCTCTGGCACAGGAAGCACAGAGTTTTAACCATTGGACGACCAAAGTGAAGTCACTGAGTCGTGTCCGACTCTTTGTGATCCCATGGACTGTAGCCTAGCAGGCTCCTCTGTCCATGGGATTCTCCAGGCAAGAGTACTGGAGCGGGTTGCCATTTCCTTCCCCAGGGGATCTTCCCGACCCAGGGATCAAACCCAGGTCTCCCACATTCCAGGCAGACGCTTTAACCTCTGAGTTTTTTTTTTTTTGGCCACCCAGCATGTGGGATCTTAGTTCCTTGACCAGGGATCAAACCTATGCCTCTGGCACAGGAAGCACAGAGTTTTAACCATTGGACGACCAAAGTGAAGTCACTGAGTCGTGTCCGACTCTTTGTGATCACATGGACTGTAGCCTAGCAGGCTCCTCTGTCCATGGGATTCTCCAGGCAAGAGTACTGGAGCGGGTTGCCATTTCCTTCCCCAGGGGATCTTCCCGACCCAGGGATCAAACCCAGGTCTCCCACATTCCAGGCAGACGCTTTAACCTCTGAGTCACCAGATAAAGGATGTCCCTAAATCACATGATTCATATTGAACACTGCTTTCCTTATAGGAGTCTGAAATTTTGGTATGTACTAGGCAGAAGGTGTGAACAGCTCTTAATAAACACCCTGGATGTTGAGTCTCTAATAAACTGGCTAGAAGTCAACATCTCACTCATGTTGTCATAAATTGAGATTGGTGGAATTAAAGACATTCTGTGCAACTCCCTGGGAAGGGGACTTTGGAATCTTGAACCCAGTTTCTTGCAGATTCTTCCATAAGTCTTTTCCCTTTGATGATTTTGCTTTATATACATATTTTTTGCTGGCCTCGTTTCTGTTCACAGAAGATCACTGGATCTTCAAGTAGAATGTGGTTTTCTTCTCATTTTATCCCTAAACAAACTTTGTGAGTCGATTTAGGATGACCAGCCATCACATGAAACATTAAAAATACCCTTAACCCAGTACACAGACAACTTGTTATTCATGGACTCTGTCTCATTAGTTTCACGGGCACCACGTCCCCCACATCATTACTGGATCATGGCCTCCAGGATTTCTCAGGAGAAAGGTTTATACTGACTTTTCTCCTATCGCCGTTTTCCTTCTTAAATTTGTTAATGCAAAGCTGAGTTTTAAATTCCTCCCAGAACTGAGACATTAGCGGAGGGTGGAAAGATATCCATCCGGCTTCAGCTGATAATGCCTTTAATATGCTGGGAAGCTTTGGGCTCTGTGCCTTATGATCAATTATGCAAGTTCATTCTTCTGCTCCTCTGGGCTCAGACGTGAAGTTTTTGTCTTAAGTAGCAAAAGCCGGTCCCTACGGCCTTAAGATAGGAGGAAACCACTGAGAACCCACAGCCCCCAGGCCCACCCAGCTGTGCTCACAGCGTCCAGACCACTGGTCCGAAACAATTCCCTGCAGCTCAAATCTCGAAACAAATTCAATGCTGGAGGTCTTACCCTGATATCTGCAGGCTACTTTGCTTCTCAAATGTCTGTTCGGAGCCTCCCTTGTTTTTTCCAAGATTGACCTGCACAGTGTTAAAAACTAAGTCAAATTTGTTGCCAGTATATAAAAACAGAGAGATTTTAAATCACATTCCAGATTTCTGGCATCTTGTGAAATAGTCAGAATGTCTGTCTTGGATCCAAGGACCACCCATCAACATGAGGATACCTAAGAGAGAGGTTGTTCATTTTTTTCTCTCTGATGTTTAGCCAACTTGCCTTCACCTCCCTGGCCCTGGCATTTTATTTAGAAGTTTATTTACTTTTGGTCACCCTGTGTGGCTTGCAGGATCTCAGTTCCCCAACCAGGGACGGAACCTGGGCCACAGCAGTGAAGGTACAGAGTCCTAACCACTAGGCCACTAGGGAGCTCCCAGTCCTGGCATTTCAATTTCCATTGCCTGATTCTAAGGTTTTACATGGGCATGATTTCCACACTGACATGCCTAGTAGGAGCCCATGTGTTGATTCTATCACTTTTTTTTTTTTAACCAAGTCTTCTTTCAAAAAATAAACAAAGCCCATTTGAGGATGCCCACAGCAGCCTTCCTCTGGACTTCCCTGGTGGCTTAGACGGTAAAGCGTCTGCCTACAATGTGGGAGGCCCAGGTTCAATCCCCGGATCAGGAAGATCTGGAGAAGGAAATGGCAGCCCACTCCAATATTCTTGTCTGGAAAATCCCATGGACGGAGGAACCTGGTAGGCTACAGTCCATGGGGTTGCAAAGAGTCAGACACGACTGAGCGACTTCACTTTCACTTACAGCAGCTTAGCAACTGCTTACCATGTTAATGGCAGGAATTCTGGCGTCAGTCTGCCTGAACTGAGACCTGGCTCTGAAACTTTCCTAAGCACATGTGGGCAAGCCCAGGCACTGCTTCTGTTTCCTCATCTGCAAAATGGAGATAATATTGTTATCTACCTTATAGATGCTTCCCAGGTGGCGTTAGTGGTAAAGAACCTGCCTACCAATGCAGGAGACATAAGAGATATACGTTCAGTCCCTGGGTTCAGAAGATCCCCTGGAGAAGGAAACGGCAACCTACTCCATTATTCATGCCTGGAAAATTCCATGGACAGAGGAGCCTGGTGGGCTAGAGTCCATGGGGTCACAAAGAGTTGGACACGACTAAGCACCACCCACCTTATTCATAGATAAGTAGACAGAATGATTTTTTTTTTCAAGACTTTATTTTTCATTTTCCCTGGTAATAGTAATCTTTTTAGGGTTTGGTTTTGTTTATTTTTGGCCACACCACATAGCTTGTGGGATTGGGCCCATAGCAGTGAAGGTGTGGAATCTTAACCACTGGACTCCTGGGGAAATCCCCATAATATTCTTTGAAAAAACTGAGCAAAAAATTTAAAGTCAGGTTTCTAGTGTTTTTGAAGCTTTGTTGGTCATGAATTACTTGGTTGAAGTGTCTATTGATGACAGGGCCCTTTGATAACCATGAGACTCATGCTACTTTCTGCTAGAGCATCAGTGAGAAGCATCACCTCAGACATTCTCCAAATCTTTCTTCTATGCTCCACTTCTGTCCATTTGCTCCTGCTTGGGACCATGTTGCCGTCACCAGCATAGCAGGATTCAGAGAGACCTAGCTGAAGTGGACAGTAAAGGAACAATAGTTTCAGTTTTATTTTTGTTTTCCAGAGGTTCAGAAATTAAACTCATGCTGCGGAGTTGATGGATAAAGAAATCTCAGTTTTGGAAATTCAAAATGGAGCATACAGTTATCAGAAAGATAGGAATGCATTTGAAGTTGCCGGAAGGACTTCCCTGAAGGTGCAGTGGCTAAGACTTCATGCTTCCACTCCTGGGAGCATGGGTTCAGTCCCTGGTCAGGGAACTAAGATCCCACATGCCACCTGGCACACCCCAAAATTAAATAAAACTTAAAAAAAAAAAAAAGCAAATGAGGCCCCAGGCAATGACATGGGCTGGTAGAAGGAAGAGCTTTAAACTGATCCAGTTTAATTCTAGAATCTGTCATGTTCTTAGCAGAAAAACCCCTGGACCCAGGGGGCAATATGGCAGACCTCACGGACACCCAGAGCCAAGGAGCCATTGGCAAGCACATTAAATTTACATAATATTTTAGGGGGGAAATGGAGACAACCACAATATTTGCCTGGCTTTGTGCCTTCCTTCCTGGCAAACTTACATAGCACTGGCCTGAGCCTTTCAGCTCAAAAATTGGCTTCCAGGCAACTGGGAAGAGCCTAGAAACCCAGCACCTGCGACTGTGTATTTTTATGTCTATTTTTTGAGTTGAAGATAAAGTGACTTTGTCTCATTTGTCTCTCATCCAAATCACTGCTGGTTTGGGGGCATCACCTGTTTTCTATATTCCAAAATGTCCCAAGGTTAGAGCAATAAAATCTCTTTTTGCTGGATTCAAGAAACAGGGAGATGAAGGCTGCAGGTGCCAAAATCCATAATGGAATTTGTCTGCAAAGCCACTTGTGGATTGCCTACTCCCATCTCTGTGTCCCAGATGTTGGGTGGAAAAAGGACAGCAAACGGCAGAAATGAGGACATCTGTCTACTTTCCCTGGACTTCCCCCACTCCTTCCATGCTCAGGAAGGTTCAAGAAGAGCAGAAAGAATTCTGAACTGTAGACCCAGTGAGGTCACCACTCAGTTATATAACTCTGGGGGCACCAGTCACATTGTGTTTTAAGGGAAGAGTTTGGATTTTCTGGCTAGGGGACCACTTGGGAGATTGGAAACCTCAAGGCTTCTTGATTGTTAATGAACTCTTATCCATGAGAGCAAACACATTAAAAATTATTTACATTTAATCATACTGAAATGCATTTCTCAAATCATTAGCACTTCTAGAACGTGCCTTGTACATAGAAGAAATATAGCAAGTAAATCTGGTTTGATCAAGTGGCATCAATTGATCAATGACAAAAGATAGATTTGTTGCTGGCATGGTGTTTACTGAAGAGAGAGGTCAGTGCGGATTGGGCCAAGCACTGAACTTTGGATCCATTTTCTCACCAAAAACTTCCAACAATGCTCTGCCATTGGTGTTACTGGCACTTTGTTGCACAGATAGAAGGCTGAGAAACATAGAGGTTTACTGTCTTATAAGTGATGGAGCCAGCATTGAATGGTAACCCCCACATCCAGCCAGCCATCTGCTGGCCTGGCCACCTTCTCCCCATCATTAATTTCAGTCATCCTTACTCCACAGCTGGCCACTCTCATGAAATTCACCAGTTCCAATACCTTCCATAGCGGCCTTGGATAGCAAAGAGCCCATTGTTGGAGAATGAAATAGTGGTTGACATCAACATTCAGCACAGCAAGGGAATAAGGACTGGGGGCTCAGGGTTATAATGGCTTGTAAAACAAGACATTCCCATGTGAGTCCTATATCAAAACCACTAAGGTTTAAAATCGGTTATCAGAGGCAGCCACACTCTTCCAAGTGACAAAATTGCATAAGGGAACCATTGAAACTCACCCCTCCACCAAACACACACACACACAAACAGCCAAGACCCATCCATCATGCCAGGAGACCAGGGGGCAGCCTTTATCTTGCAAACATCACTCTCTGAGTGATTTCCTATTCACTGTGGCCATTTGGGGGCAATTTGCAAACACCACCACTGCTCCCACCAACTTGATAAAAGATATGTTGGCAGCACTGAGAGGCAGATGGGTACAGAGAAAGCAAAATAAAGAAGTGTCAAGCGCTTCCCTGGTGGCCCAGTGGTTAAAATTCTGCCTTGCAACACAAGGGACACCAGTTCAATCTCTGGTCCAGGACACATTCCTCAGAGCAACTAAGCCAGCACTCTAGAGCCCGTGAGCCACAACTACTGAGCCCACACAGTGCAGCTAAGGAAGCCTGGGTACCTAGAGCCTGTGTTCTGCAGCAAGATAAGCCACTACAATGAGAAACCCAGGCACCTCAAGGAAGAGTAACCCCCATCCACTTTCCACAACTAGAGAAAACCCGTGCGTAGCAATGAAAATTCAGCACAGCCAAAAATCGCTCAGCTGTCAGTCATGTCCGACTCTGCGATTCCATGGACTGTAGTCTGGCAGGCCCCTCTTTCCCTGGGATTTTCCAGGCAAGAATACTGGAGTGGGTTGCTATTTTCTTCTCCAGAAAAAATAAATAAATCTTAAAAAAAAAAAAGTGTTGGGCAGGCTGGTGAGTATTTGAAATGACCCAAGAACAGGTAATAGGAAATAATTGCACCAGATTTTTTCTTTCTATGTCTACCTTTACTCTCCTCAATTCTTTGCAGGGTAGATATTCCCAAGCATCTTTGTTCATGTAACTTCTGTGGCTCAGGAGATTAAGGGAGTTCTTTAATGTCTATCTGAGCAGGAGAGACTGGTTTTCCTTAACCTAGATGTGAATTTTCCAGCTTCTCAATTTAAGGTAAAATCTGGAAAAAGTTTTAAGAGTGAAAGAAAAAGATAATCCTTCTCATAAAAACTTAAATATTATAAGTGCGATGATATATATAGAATTCCACTGCTGTGCTGGATTACCTGAAATTGGCAACTCTTTTCAATCTTCTCGCATCCTTGCCTGGAGAAGTAGCTGCTAAACTGGTTTTGGTTCCATCAGGTTCTGTGTATTTTGAGAGCATTTTGAAATAAATATCGTAAGAATCCAGCAGAGCTTTTAGCAATCCCACACGCATGGAGAGGCAAAAATTACATTCACAGTTGCCAAAAAAAAAAAAAGCCAGGACTTGAGGGGCCATGGTCCCGAACAGAAAAGAAGCCCCAAGAAGTAAATGCCACCCTCCAATTTTGTTCTCAAAGCATTTGCCAGATTCTTAAACGTACCATGGGGAGCCCTCGGCATCGAAACAACAAACTGCTAAAAAGCAGAGAGGTTTACATCATCCTAAGGTACTGAGAAGACAACCTTATGAGACAGGTATTATTTTATCCCACGATACAACAGAGAAAATTGAACCTTAGAGAGCCCATCACTTGCTCAAGGCAATGCAGCTGCCATTTGGCAAAGCCGGGACTTGAATCTGGGTTTCATTTTGCCTAAAGCACACTTCCTTTGAAATGCTCCCACAAAGTATCTGCTCAAATGTCATCTTGCAAGAGAACTTTCTTTGAAAGTTTCAGTGTGAGATGACCACCCATTCTCGATCCATGGCGTGTCTTACCCCGTCACTCAGCTTCTTCCCAGCCCTTAGCATCCAGCAGGTGGTATGTCTCTGTGGACCAACTGTGTTTTCCACCGAAGTCACTAGACGGTGCCCCTAGACATGGGAGTTGTTTTGTTCACTGTTGTGTCCTGGTGACTAGAATAGAACTTGCTCCCCACTAAGCTCTCCAAGCATATTGCTGAATCAAAGAAGGAGAAGAGTAAGTCTAGATCTTATGCTCTGATGCTAAGTTGTCAAATCATCTCCATGAATTTTCTAAAAAGACATAGGTTAAAATCACAATGTAAACTGGTGGTCCAGTGGCTAAGACTCCATTCTCCCAATACAGGGGGCCCAGCGTTAATCCCTGGTAGGGGAACTAGATCCCACATGCCCCAACTAAAGATCCCAAAGGCTGCAAATAAGCCCTGCTTCTGCTAAGTCACTTCAGTCGTGTCTGACTCTGTGTGACCCCATAGACAGCAGCCCACCAGGCTCCCCCGTCCCTGGGATTCTCCAGGCAAGAACACTGGAGTGGGTTGCCATTCCCTTCTCCAATGCATGAAAGTGAAAAGTGAAAGAGAAGTCACTCGGTCGTGTCCGACCCTTCGCATGGACTGCAGCCCACCAGGCTCCTCCATTCATGGGATTTTCCAGGCAAGAGTACTGGAGTGGGGTGCCATTGCCTTCTGACTCTGTGTGACCCCATAGACGGCAGCCCACCAGGCTCCCCCGTCCCTGGGATTCTCCAGGCAAGAACACTGGAGTGGGTTGCCATTCCCTTCTCCAATGCATGAAAGTGAAAAGTGAAAGAGAAGTCACTCGGTCGTGTCCGACCCTTCGCATGGACTGCAGCCCACCAGGCTCCTCCATTCATGGGATTTTCCAGGCAAGAGTACTGGAGTGGGGTGCCATTGCCTTCTCCGCAAATAAGCCCAGATATAGCTAAATAACGAAATGTTTTTTAAAAATAAAATTACACAGTATGTCATGGTAGTACTTCTCCACAGTGGCCAAAAGACGGAAACAACCCAAATGTCCATCAAAGGTTGAATGGATAGACAAAATGGGGTATATACATAAAGTGGAATATTATTCAGCCACAGAAAGGAGTGACACACTGGGAGTTCCCTGGAGGTCCAGTGGTTAGGACTCCAATTTTACTGCCCAGGGCCCTGGGCTCAATTTCTGGTCAGGAAATTAAGGTCCTGTAACTTCACTTTCACTTTTCACTTTCATGCATTGATTGGAGAAGGAAATGACAACCCACTCCAGTGTTCTTGCCTGGAGAATCCCAGGGACAGAGGAGCCTAGTGGGCTGCCGTCTATGGGGTCACACAGAGTCGGACACGAATGAAGTGACTTAGTAGCAGCAGCAGCAGCAAGCTGTGTGGGAAACCAAAAAAAAAAAAAAAAAAGGAATGAAGCACTTACACCTGCTACAACATGGGTAAACCTTGGGGCTTCCCTGGTGGCTGAGATTAAAGCGTCTGCCTACAATGCGGGAGACCTGGGTTCGATCCCTGGGTCGGGAAGATCCCCTGGAGAAGGAAATGGTAACCCTCTCCAGTATTCTTTCCTGGAGAATCCCATGGATGGAGGAGCCTGGCAGGCTACAGTCCACGGGGTCGCAAAGAGTTGGACATGACTGAGCGACTTCTTCACTTCAGAAACACGGTGATGTTTCTGAGCACGATCTGAAAGAATTCAGATACAAAAGACCACATATTGTATGATTCCATTTATATGAAAAGCCTAGAATAGGCAACCCCGTTGAGACAGATTCCCTCATAACGATAACGAATCTGCCTACAAAGCAGGAGTGAGTGAGTGCTAAGTCACCTCAATCATATCTGACTCTGCAATCCCTGGGACTGTAGCCCGTCAGGCTCCTCTGTCCATGGGATTCTTTTTTCCTTTAGCGCCCCCTGGTGATGGATGCTGTCAGATGCGAATCTATATGTGGTACCACGCAGGGGACATGGGTTCAAATTCTGGGTCTGGAAGATCCCTTGGAGAAGGAAATGGCAACCCATTCCAGTATTCTTGCCTGGGAAATCCCATGGGCAGAGGAGCGTGGCGGGCTACAGTCCACAGGGTCGCAAGAGTCAGACACAACTTAGCGACTAAACCACCACCGCCACATTGAGATGGAAAGCAGTCTGTTGGTTTATAGAGATGGGAGAAGAGTGAGGAAATGACGGTTTGATGTGTGCAGGGCTTTCTTAGACGCTGGTGAGACCTTTCAGAACTCAATAGAAGGACTTACCTGCTGGTACAGTGGATAAGAATCTGCCTGCCAATGCAGGGGACATGGGTTTGATCCAGCTAAGCCCATGCACCGCAATTACTGAGCCTGAGCTCAGAGCCTACGCTCTGCAACAAGAGAAGCAACAGAGAGTAGCCCCACTTGTCTCAACTAGAGAAAAATGAACGCAGCAATGAAGATCCAACACAGCCAAAAATTAATTAATTTTTTAAAAGACCCAGTAGAGGTGATGGTTGCACATCCTCATGAATGTGTTTAATGCCACTGAATTATCCATTTTAAAATGGTTCATTTTATGTTATGCTAATTTTACCTCAATATTTCCAAATTACCTGAGTCTTACTTAGCATTAGTCAGAGAAACTCTCCATAGTTCAATTTCTTCACTTATAAACATTTCTAAATATTTAACTGAAACAGTCTCGTTACAAAGTTCAAGACTTATTTAATATACAACATCGGTTTATAAATTATAAAGCATTACAGCATGCTCATTGCTGTTTCTATTCTCCTCTGGTTCTTGAGAGGGTGATCACCATTTTTTTTTTTTTTTTCCTTTTGAAAAGCGGTCTTGATCAATTGTCTGATAATAAATCCCTGTATGATCAATAATCTGGGCTTATTTCACTTCTGAAACCAGATTCTTCCTAGCCTTGTAGACTTCCTCCATGAAAGAAAAGCCCCCTTTCTGCCTGACTTTGAGAGACTTGCTGATCTCACATCGGAATGTTCTCCCTATTACAATAGTTTTTTCCCCTATTACAGTGGTCCCTCTCCCCTATTTCATAATCATTTTGCATAAAGTCTATCCTTATCTAAGTCTAGATCGGTTTCTACTTAACATTGTCTATCTAGGAAAAGGAAGAGTTAATGAAAGGGGATTGGGCTTGAGATACCATCACTGAGAGGAAAAGCTCACTCTGGGGCACATTTCCTCCTACATTGCACCCTCCTGACTTAAGTATAGTGTGGAGGGAACCATCAAGCTGCCATCCAGTCACTCCCAAACCTGATTCCTGTTTCCCCTCATCACCCAGCTGTGAAACAAGCTTCTCAGGCCCCAGTATATCCAATAATTCCTCTGAAACTGGACTCCAGAGAGGCGAGGAGCTCTCAGAATCATAGACTGCCACCCCAGATCTCTATAAAACTCTAGATCCTAGCCTGAGAATTCTTTATTAATAAACCACTGGTTGTTATTTGCATTCATTCTTTTTGTGGTCCTCATGGGGAAGGTTCATTACCTTAGAATGATCCTAGAATTACCTAACTTTCCACGACTGAAAGTAAAAACTTTTCGTTATTCTTTCACTTATTTTTATTGATTCTTTGGTCAATGATGAATTTTTATTCATGTGCTCATTAAGGATTTTTTAATCTCTTCTTTTGAGAATTGCCTTTTTTATATGCTATTGATTTAGAAGGAACAAATCCCCAAATATTTTAACCCTTTTTTTTTCATCTATGAATGAATCCAAATACAACCGAATTATTTTGACCATGTCAGGACATGGTGATGGTGTTATTTTAAGCCTAAGCTCCTTTTAGAAAAGGATATAAGAACATCCCTGGTGGTCCAGTGGTTAAAAATTTACCATGCAATGCAGGCAAACCATTCAATGTCTATGCCCCAAGCAGTAATGCTGATGAAGCTGAATTTGAATGGTTCTATGAAGACCTACAAGACCTTCTAGAACTAACACCCCCCAAAAGATGTCTTTTTGGTCGTAGGGGACTGGCATGCAAAAGTAAAGGAAGTCAAGAAACACCTGGAGTAATAGGCAAATTTGGCCTTGGAGTACAGAATGAAGCAGGGCAAAGGCTAATAGATTTTTGCCAGGAGAATGCACTGGCCAGAGCAAATACTCTCTTCCAACAACAAAAGAGAAGATTCTACACCTGGACATCACCAGATGGTCAATACTGAAACCAGATTTATTCTATTCTTCTCAGCCAAAGATGGAGAAGCTCTAAACAGTCAGACTGAACTGAACTGTACTGAACCCAATGGTCTCCCCATAAACTGGGGGTCAGAGATCCCCAAATGTTTCTCAAATAAGTGGAATAGGGGGAAAAAACTGTATTTCATTCCCCCCACACCTTGTACAGTCAACCATCAGTAAATATTCCTTTAACAGTTGAATGTGTGGTCATCCTTTCTGATCCTCTTTATAAACTCCCAGCCACATTTCAGTGTGGACAGGACGGTCACCAAGATTTGGTATGGAAGTTCAGAGAGGCCAGCCCAAGGTTGCAGAGCCGCAAGGTGCAGTCAGGTGTCAGGAACTGGATGCTCTCTGAGAGAGAGGGAGGGATGGATAAAGACAGGAAGAAGCTTCTTCTGTGGTTTACTCCCTGGAGTCCACCACCAGCTCCAGTTTTCACTCAGGAGCCTCTGAAGAATCAGAGCCACAGCGACAAGATTTTGGATCAGAAGCCTGAAACCACAGCAGTGGAAGGACTTCCCAGTGGTTGAGACTCCATGCTCCCAATGCAGGGGGCCTGGGTTCCATCCCTGGTCTGGGAACTAGATCCCACATGCTGCAACTAAAGACTGGGCATGACACAGTGAAGACCGAAGATTCCACGTGCCATAACAAGACCCGGCAGCAGCCAAGATAAAAAAAATAAATACAATAAATATTTTTTAAAAACACCGCAGTGGAAGGATAAGAGTGCAGGATGAGGGTGATGCCACCACATCAGGTTATAGGTTCAAAAAACATTTCTGGGTTGGCAAATGTTACGGAAGATGCCAAGATGAGCGGCTGGGACCATTTGTCTGTGTTGGCATGGAATTCACGGGAGACAGAGGGATGATAACATGGGAGCAGGCTAGTAAAGCAGTCTCTTTGCAAAACCAGGTCTGGGTTTGTGCTGAAATTGGGAGAGGGGTGGCAATGGCCAGAGAGAGCATCCATCCTCTGTGTCTTCCAGGAGAACCTCTTAAGGAGTGTGTCATTGATGGATTCACACCATAGCACCATTGCTGGGCTTCGTGTGTGTGTGTGTGAGTGTGTGTGTGTTTACCATTCCTCTGATCTCTTTTTCCAAAAAATAAATGGCATGGCACAGGATGACAGCACTGACATTTACACTAATGATGTCAATGACATTCTTGCTCCTTCAATATCGTTTGTGTGCTGTTCTTGATTCGTGCTACACTCATCCGTGAGGGAGCATAAGTGAAAGATTCTTTCAAAAACTTCTTAGTAAATGTCTGATGAATGGGAACCCAAATAAGTCCACAATGTTTTTTCTCTAACTTTGAAATGGCAAAGATGGCAAAGAACTCTGAAACAGTACTCTCTCCCCTTGGGTGGGTTTTGAAAACTAAATTATCCTTTCTGTTATGATACTCCATCCACAAACCATATACCCTTGTCCCATAATAAGAAACTGAAAACAAAACTCAAAGGAACCTAGAAATAACTATAAGCAAGCCATATTAGAAATCAACAACATTTCCCACATTTTTTGACTAAAGTAAATAGCATTCTCTGGCCAAGGATGCCACCTCTTTGCATGGTGGTTTGTAATTTGTCAGATTCATCCACTGAATAAATGCAGGTTGAACCTCTTTTCTGTGATCTGGCTAATGTCTGGGAATGCAGTGGCTCTTTCCTCTTTTGACCTGGGAGACAAATAGTAAGACAGGCATTCATCTTCTGCAAAGTTTGACAGAACAGGGCAATTGCCTACCACGTTGTGTATTCTTTGATTAAATTAATCACCAATACCAGAATGTTGCAGGTTAAAATAGCATCTCCTTTTTTTCCCCGTTGAAATATGAAAGAGGAATTAATTAGGGGCCCATTTCTTGCGTGGAGATGGCTACTGGAGATGAGTGCTGGCTATTCTCTCTCTCTCTTATTTTTTGACCACATAGCTTGTGGGATCTTAGTTCCCTGACTGTGGATCAAACCCCCACCCCCTGCATTGGAAGCTCAGAGTCTTAACCACTAGACCACCAGTGAAGTCCCTCTCTGTTCTCTTTAGCTGGGGGTACACACAATAGTTTCCATTGACTGCTTCTTTCATTGAATTCACCTTTTCAACTAGTATTATATGGAAGAGTGTGACTTTGAAAAGAAAAATTAATTGTACAAATAATTATTTCATTCCATCTCTAGT
Source organism: Madoqua kirkii (assembly GCA_006408675.1). Taxonomy (NCBI): domain Eukaryota; kingdom Metazoa; phylum Chordata; class Mammalia; order Artiodactyla; family Bovidae; genus Madoqua; species Madoqua kirkii. The sequence goes on along the minus strand of SJYC01114474.1, from coordinate 65,830 downwards.
CCACGTTCCAAAGGGAAAATTAAAGAGCAGGTTGTATGTAATGCGGCAGGGGGCGGGGTCCGACCTCTTCTCAGTTTCCGATCCCTGAGACTTCTCCAAATACAGTTTGCAAGACGGAGCCCAGGCAGGGCCGGGCAGGAAAGTCTTCAGATCTACACTGAGCTTTAAGATGAAGTCATTTCATGCTCCATTAAAGAGCTATCCATCATTGCTTGGTCGTGTACATATGAATCTGGCTAAACACATCTGTTATTTGAGGCTGGTCTGCTTCAAGAATTCTGTAGACAAGGTCCAGACAAGACATTGTTGTACTGTTAGGACTTTAAAGCTGTTGAAAGATAATCCTATGGCTAGGAAGGAGGCAAACCCTTCTATTTTAATTGTAAGCAAGATGCTAGACTAGAATGGCATTCTATTCTCTAGCATTCTCTGAACGCTACGATGCCACAAGGTAACTGTGCCCAGATCTGACATGTTTATACACTTGACATTCAACCAATGACATGATGTTTGTATAGAGTGACACCCATTGGAAGAGGCTGGGACTCATGCCATGCAGCCTGGCCCCTGCCTGCCCTTAGCACCTGCATTAATTCAACTATTCCAGATATAAAGGGGATGCATTGAAATGTTTCAGTTAGAGAAAACACCTGCAGCTTGCAGAAGATGTATACCTCAAGGGCAGCATGAGGCACAGAAGGATAAATCTGCCTTTTCTTTTATTTCCTCTTCAGTAGGAAAATTTTGGAACACTAATAGAATTACTATATCTTCAATAAATTCCGGTCCATGGTGGCTTTGCCATCAGGTACTTCTTTTCTATTAACCTTCCTTTAGAAAAGCAAAGGAACAGCAACAATGGGTCAGGTAGTCCTTACAAAGCCACGTGTGTGTCCCACATAAAAGCCTCTATCATGACCACAATGTGTTGCTCAGCTTCAAGAATGAGGCTCAGGGAAGGTTCCTTTCCATAGCCCCTCACCAGTATCTGCAAAATATTAGCAGGTAATTGACAAAGCAACTACTGACTTGCCGCTCTTACTACCTGTCAACTCATTACTTTTACTAACTTTACCAATGAGATGACTGAGGCCACAAGAAGTGAAAGTAAAGTCGTGTCCGACTCTTTGAGACCCCATAGACTGTAGCCTACCAGGCTCCTCTGTCTGTGGGGTTTTCCAGGCAGTAGTCCTGGAATGGATTGCCATTTCCTTCTCCAGGGGATCTTCCCAACCCAGGACTCGAACCCAGGTCTCCCGCATTGTACACGGATGCTTTACCATCTGAACCACCAGGGAAGTCCACAAGAAGTTAATGTGCTCTCAAATCAAACACTTCTATCTTTAGCATTAGCAATGAAGCCTGAGTCAATGCAAGGGTCAACATCACCGCCATGTCTGTGCCACAGTGGGCACCCAGCCTGGTAGTACCTTCAGATGGTGGCAGCCTTAGCCACCATCAGATAGCAGCCATGGGACACCAATGCCTGAGAATCTGTAGGAAATTCCCAGACCCCAGACAGATAATAAATGATCATTTGAAACCACTGTTTTCAGTAACCAGTTACAACTGGATACCATTAATGATCCAGATTTACCAATGACAAATCTGAGGTTATGGAAAGTTCATTTGCCCCCAATTAAAGACATTTTGATGGAAGATTCAGGAACACTTTCAGGTTCCTCTGACTCAGTTGCAATGTCGTTCCTGTGTTATACACTAGGACTTTGTTGTTTATCCATTCTAGGTACAATAGCTAATAGCCGTTAATCCTGACCTTTCATTCTGTCCCTCCTCCAATCCTTCTCCCCCTTGGTGGCCACAAGTCTATTCTCTGTGTCTGTGAGTCTTTTCTGTTTCATAGACAAATGTGTCATGTTTTAGATTCTATATATAAGTGATATCATATGGTATTTGTCTTTCTCTGACTTACTTCACTTAGTATGATAACCTCTTACTGCTTCCATGTTGCTGCAAGTGGCATATTTTGTTCTTTTTCATGGCTGAATAGTATTGCGGTATATATGTGTGCCGCACCTTCCTTATCCACTCATCTGTTGGTGGACATTTAGGTGGTTTCCACGCCTTAGCTACTGTGAAGAGTGCTGCTATGAACATAGGGGCGCATCTATCTTTTTGAATTAGAATTTTGTTTGGATATATGCCCAGGAGTGAGATTGCCAGCTCATATGGTAGTTCTATTTTTAGTTTCCTGAGGACTCTCTATACTGTTTTCCATAGTGGCTGTATCAATTTGCATTCCCACCAACAGTGTAGGAGGGTTCCCTTTTCTCCACACTCTCTCCATCATTTGTTATTCCTAGGCTTTTTGATGCTGGCCATTCTGATCAGTGTGAAGTGGTACCTCACTGCAGTTTTGATTCGCATTTCTCTAATGATTTCTAGCTTTCTTTCTTATAAGAATACAGTATATATTAATATATACCATACAAATATGAGCTCATCAATTCTTTATGCTATCCTTAAGTCTGCCAGGCAACAGTAGGCTGTTAGTATTTAAGATCTGGAGGAGTCAAAAATTAAAAGCAAATTTTCAACTGCATAGAGAGCCAGTGCCCCTAAGTCTCTGTTGTTGTTCAAGGGTCAACTGCAATTTGTTTTCTAATTAGAGTTTATCACACCTGTTTTTGTAGGAAACCATAAAATCGGCTCCCAGATGCTAATAAAAATGGCGTCAGCACAAACGCAATCCCCCATGGGTCGCCAAACAGCTGCACCAGCTGAAATTAATTTTGAAGACATCCATAGACTACAGTGGTTTTAATCTTCAGAGTAGGGGTATTAGTTTCCCCTATAGAGTGAAGAATCATGTCTCTCTTCAATTACTGGAAAGAATAAATGTCCATAGAAGAGAAACCAAGAGCACACACTCTACAGCCCAATTTGTTTCAAATCCAAGACTTGTCACTTCTGCTTGTGACTGTGGACTATTTGTTTCTCTTTCTTTTTAAAGTAATTTTATTTATTAATTTATTTTTGGCAATGCTGGGTCTTTGTTGCTGTGTGGGCTTTTCTCTAGTTAAGGTGAGTGTGGGCTACCCTCTAACTGTGGTGCATGGACTTCTCATTTCAGTGGCTTCCCTTGTTGTGAAGCATGAATTCTAAAGTACGGGCTCAATAATTGTGGTGCATGGACTTAGTTGCTCCGAGGCACGTGGGATCTTTCTGGACAAGGGATCAAATCCTTGTCTCCTGCATTGGCAGGTGAATTCTTTATCACTGAGCCACCAGAGAAACCCTATTTTCTTTCTGTAGTAGCAGCTTCATTGAGATATTAATCAAATACCAAAATGAGTGCCCTCTAGAAGTACACAGTTCAATGGGTTTTTTAGTATATTCAAAGAGTCAGGTAATCATCATCATTAATCACAATAATGGTGGCTGATAATCATTTTTTGTGGTGCATGGACTTAGTTGCTCCGAGGCACGTGGGATCTTTCTGGACAAGGGATCAAATCCTTGTCTCCTGCATTGGCAGGTGAATTCTTTATCACTGAGCCACCAGAGAAACCCTATTTTCTTTCTGTAGTAGCAGCTTCATTGAGATATTAATCAAATACCAAAATGAGTGCCCTCTAGAAGTACACAGTTCAATGGGTTTTTTAGTATATTCAAAGAGTCAGGTAATCATCATCATTAATCACAATAATGGTGGCTGATAACCATTTTCAGAGCTTCCCAAAGAAACCCTGTACCCAGCAGTAGTCACTCCCCACCCCCACCCCACCCTCAGCCTGCAACGAATAATCTACTTCCTGTCTCTATGGACTTGGTTATGCTGGAGGCTTTGTATAAGTGGAGTAAAACAATACTTTCCTCTTGTGTCTGGAGTCTTTCATTTAGCATATTTTCAAGGCTCATCATGGTGGAGCATGTGTCAGCAGCTTCCTTGGTGGCTCAGTCCATAAAGAATCCACCTGCCAAGGCAGAAGATGTGGGTTCAATCCCTGGGTGAGTAAAATCCCCTGGAGAAGGAAACGGCAACCCGCTCCAGTACTCTTGCCTGGAGAATCCCATGGACAGAGGAGCCTGGCAGGCTATAGTCCATGGGGTCGCAAAAGAGTCAGACATGACAGTGACTAAGCAACAAACAACAAAGCAGCATATATCAGAACTTTATTTCAAAAAACATTTATTTATTTGGCAGTGCCAGGTCTTTGTTATGGCGTGTAGGATCTTTAGTTGGGGAATGTGAACTCTTATTTGCAGCATGTGGGTTTTAGTTTCCTGACCAGATACGGAACCTGGATCCCCTGCATTAGGAGAGTGGAGTCTTAGCCACTGGACCACCAGGGAAGCCCCAGAACTTCACTGATGTCATGGCTAAATAATATTCCAGTGGACCAATATATTGGTCCATGTGGTTATTTCTCCATTCATCAGTAGATGGACATCGGGTTTTTCTCACTTTGGGCTCTGAGGAACAATGCTGCTGTGAACATTCCTGTATATGTTTTTGTGTGAATATATATTTTCAGTTTTATCAGGTATGTTCTGAGGGTTGCAGTTGCTGGGCTGGGCATGTTTCTTCATCTCCTGGTGCCTTGTATCTCCATCTATAAACAGACACAGTGATAGTGACTTATCCATAGGTTTGCTGGGTAGAGTAGATGAATTAAATCTACTAGCATTTGGGACATGTTTCTATGGCAGTAAACATTTATAATATGTCCTTATCAACATATCCGTATCACCACACGTTCACCAACCAGGAAGTTCTACCAAACTCCTCCTTTTGAGTTTCTATGGAGGCTTTATTACATAGGCATGATTGAGTAAACCCTTGGCCATTTGCAATTGATTCCTTCTCAAGCCTGCCATCCCTCCATCCCCTCCCCCTCCCTCCCCCTCGCAACATGACCTACCCTCCAAGGAAATCAGAGGGCAGGATTGAAATTTCCAACCCTCTAATTTTGGTTTGTTCCCTTGGTAACCAGCCCCATCCTGAGGTGTGGTCCAGAGGTCACATGATCTGTGGATGATTAAAGATTTCTATTACATGCATTCATTTGATTCTGTCCTTTAATTGAAGTTCCAGTTACATCTAAAAAGAAATCTTGTCATTAGAGTTTTGTTTGTTTTATTGTTCTGAGAAATGAGGTATCACCTGCTGTATCAGTGATCAAGGACTGCAGCTCTCCAGTGCGAGTTTGTGAGTCCTAAGGGCAGGCAGGAAGGAGAAGAATATCTGTGATCTAGCGGTCATCAGGACTGCAGCCACTCCCTACGGTGAGCCTCAAGGAAGTTCAGGACGTATGAGATCACAGGATACTGGCCCAAGATAGCTGAGATGCGTATAAGAGGAATGATGTCAGTGAGCCCAGACTCTCTCATCTTGCTATACATAGAAAAGCAATAAATTCCTTAACTTGAAGAAGTTAAGGTTTCCTGATTTCCTTTAATTAACAATAATCTTTTGATATTCAAACTACCAGCCCTTTGTGGCAAAACTTCTATATAACGTGGCTCCTCTTCCCCCTCCTCAAAGCAGTTCTCTCAGGGTTACTTGAGATGCTGCCTCCTAGACCTGAAGTCCTAAAAATTCCCACCAAATAAAACATAACTCTAATTTTGAGGTTGTGGATATTTTATAAGTTGACAGTTTAATAAAAAAAATATATATGCTTCATCTTTGGAGAAGCCTTAACCCTTCAGTGTACCTGACTGGATGAGGACACAAATATTCCCTTAAGTGCTGAAAGAATTAATAACACTCCCTGAAAATGTCCACACTTTTTAGTTATAGCTACAAGAGTATCAAGAAAGAAATGCTTCACCAAAAATAAGAATAATGTTGACTAGAAAGAACTGAAAATAGAAAATGGCCACACACACAAAATCCAGATTGCTTCAATGGCAAATTTATGAAAAAGGAGAAATAACATAAAATACTCATTATCAAATTAGCAAACCCTCCAGATCTTCCTGGATTTCTAAAACATATCCCACTAGAATCATCTGTGCTTTGAAACGTCCTGTTTGCTTACTCAATGGCATCACTGGAGCCAGCTTTTTATTCAAAGAGCTGCAGTCTTCTGGCACCTTGTGCAAAAAGAAAAACTCTGGAGTCCTCCCAGATTGGTTCCTGCATTCCTGCAAGAATCTTGACACTTGGGAGATGGCCTCATCTTCTGTCTCCCCTGGATTCATGATGGATGAAATACACAATCACTTCTCGTGTCTTTGCCTCTGTTGCTTGCTGTGTGTATACTGCTTTTCTCACCCTGACCTAGAACTGATACTGAGTAGGACCCTGTGCGGCTTCCGGGCACAAAATCCTTTCTGTGTCCCCCATTTCCTGACTATAGAAAATAGGCTTCATTCAGCCTCCAAGACCTTCCCTTCATTCCAAAGGGCAGGTTCAGACAGCTTCTAATCAGGGAAGAGAGGGGATGCAGAGACAAGGCAGGAACAATCAAGAAACAATAGTGCAGCCTTGGGTCAGGGTCCTGGTTCCCCCTCAGGGTATATACAGATAAGTATCTTTGAGCTGTTTTGCAGATACTGAAATGAAACCCCCCACCAGTTGGAAGAAGTTACCTGTATGCTGCCCATCAGCATGTAGATTCCAGACTGGCTGGAATCAGAAGTTGATAATGCTGACTCGCACTTACCTCATCACCAACCAATCAGAAGAAAGTCCACAAGCTGATCACACCCTCCTCTTTGAAACATTACTATGAAACTTCTTCTTATCTCCTCCAGGTAGGAACACAGTTTGGAGGGCATTAGCCTACTGTGGCCCCACTTGCCTGCCAGAGCAATAAAGCTATTCTTTTCTATTTCACACAAAACTCTGTCTCTGAGATTTAATTTGGTGTCAGATGCAGAGGTTGGATCGGCATCAGAACCCTATGCCCATCTCCTGGATTTGCAGGTGGACCTCAGCTTGTTTTCCCAGGAATCTACCTACAAACCAAGGCAGGGATGAGGGGTTCAGAGTCTATCTGTCTATGATGAATTTCCTTGCAGTGCTAACCCTCCAACCTGGTCCTTTCAGCATCCTAGACCATCCTTCCTTACTAAGGGAATCCCCACTTGGGGTACAACAGCCTCCAGCTGTTAGCCTCCAGCTGCAAGGTCAAAGCCCCCCATCTTGTCACTTTACCCAAGGGGAAGAAGGCACTGGCTCAGGGGCACTCAGCAACTACACTGGGGGAGGGGGGTGGCATTTACACTGCTAAACCCCTTCCAGTTAGAAAATTCCCAGCATGAATCCATCATTCCAACGATGGGTTGGGGGAAACCTTGATGTCCACATGTCCTTGAAAAGTAGGAGAGAACAATGAAAATTAGAGAGCATGAGTTTGAAGAGCTCTGAACTTGAACTTTTGCAAACTCTTCTAGGAACTCTGTCTCCCAGGTGGCTGGGCCAACAGTTTAACATTAAAATGAAATTTTGGAGTCTGCAATCCTGCACATGGACTAAAAATCGATCATGAACTGTGTAATAAACTTTAGCCTTTGGCATGTCACAATTTCAAAACTTTTATTGCACCAGCTATGGGGCTCCCTTGGTGGCTCAGAGGTTAAATCGTCTGCCTTCAATGCCGGAGACCGGGGTTCAATCCCTGGGTCAGGAAGATCCCCTGGAGAAGGAAATGGCAATCCACTCCAGTATTCTTGCCTGGAGAATCTCATGGACAGAGAGACGCCTAGTAGGCTACAGTCCACAGGGTCACAAAGAGTCAGACACGACTGAGAGACTTCACCTCACCTATATTTATAGTTTACTTCTAAGTTATTTGTGTTCATTTTATAATTTGTGTAAACACTTTGCAAACAGAGTTTTACATAAATCCATGATTCTGGGAATAGGGCTGAAATTTTATGATCTTTGTTATGTGTAAATTATATTTGGATTTTGTTCAATATTTTTCTTTTCAAATGATTTCATTTTTTAAAACTTTATTTCTGTAGGAAAATATTCTATTTAATTATTCTTTAGTAAGGACCTTTGGTATGTGGATTAGCCTAAGACACTCATGATCCTGTAAATATTCTTTTCACAAAATCTTTAAAAATAAAAAGTACTTTCATATTTAACTGTCATTAATATGTGGGTTGAGGACTCAGGTTGAAAATTCGTAGAAGAGGAATTAAATATACTGGAAAAACTTGTACTAGAATCAGTCTTATTGATCAAAATCATACATAATAACAATAAATTGTCTTTCTCCTATGAAATAAGAAGCATTTTAAAAAATGAATGCTAACTACTGGCTAGAAATATTAACATTTTCAAATTATTCATCACTGTTGTGAGAAAATAATAATATAAATAATAATAATGAAGACAGCGTACTGCCAGGGTCCTCCTTCCATGGAATCTTTCCAGCAAGAATACTGGAGTGGGTAGCCATTCCTTTCTCCAGGGGATTTTCGCAACCCAGAAATTGAACCCAAGTCTCCTGCGTTGTAAGCAGACTGTTTACCTTATGAGTCACCAGGGAAGCTCATCTAAGAAGCCCATGAATCCCTTATAATGTCCCAGGTTCTCGGCTATATTCTGAATTCTTCAGATAGTCATTCACTGAATCTCACAACAATCTCATGAGATAGCCACTGTGTTACCTCCAGGTTCCAGATGAGGAAACTGAAGCAGAGAGTAGTCAGGTAATATGTTTTGGGATCACAGGATTGATAAATGAGAGAATAGGTCTTCACATCCTGCAGAGTTGCTCACATATTGTTCTCATGACCTCAAAATTTGTCTAATACATCTAAAAAATTGTGTCATTACACATAAAGAGCTTGACATCATCATGATCCTTTTGTTATTTTAAATAATGCCACCACTTCTTGAATAACCCTCTTTGTGCTCAGATGCCAGACCACCACTACCCAGTATAACACAATGTACAAATCTAGAAACCATCATTTTTTCCATGCTTCTGTCAATAAATTTTCACATTCTATTGATTTTGTAAGACTGGAAATCTTTCCTATTGTCTGCTGGAAAATAATCTGAATATGTAACATATGAATGTGACTACTTTCTCTTAAAAATGGCCCAATTGTGCCCTGTACAACCAGCACAACTGTATATGGCAGTCTGCTTATTGGACCTGAATCATTAAAACATAGCAATCTGGTACACAAATATGTACATCTCAATTGCTAGTTTCAAATTGCCTTCTATAAAGTTATAACTGTGTACATTTTCACCAATAGGATTACTCCAAATACTGATATTACTAAATTTTTTGTCCAATCTTGCTAAATACATTTCACTTTTTTAAAAAATGAATTTTCTTAATAACTTCTGAGATTGAGAAGGATTATGTGTAGATCCTCTTGGAAACCTGATTGAAACATGCCAATGGGTAAACAGCCATTGAAACAATCAGAGAATTTGAACACTGTCTGGATATCTGAAGATACTAAGAAATCATTATTAATTTTATTCAAGGTAATGATGATGCTATAGTTATTTTTTAAGTCCTCTTCAGAGATGCAGTGTAAAGTATTTACTAATAAAATGCTCTGATATCTGAAGTGTTTTTTTATTAATATTCCAGGTGGAGTGAATGCAAAGAAACAAGATCAGCAATTGATATAATTGTTAAAACAAAATAGTGAGTAAATGGAAGACCACTTACACATTTCTCCATTTTGTAAAGTATTTATTTATTTATTTGGCTCTGTTGGGTCTTAGTTGCAGCAGCAGGATCTTTGCTGCATCTGCACGATCTTTGATTGCAGTGCACCCAGTCTCTAGTTTTAGGCATGGGCTCTTAAGTCCTCTTTAGAGATGCATCCTAAAGTATTTACTAATAAAATGCTCTGATATCTGAAGTGTTTTTTATTAATATTCCAGGTAGAGTGAATGCAAAGAAACAAGATCAGCAAATTGATATAACTGTTAAAACAGAATAGTGAGTAAATGGAAGACCACTTACATATTTCTCCGTTTTGTAAAGTATTTATTTATTTATTTGGCTGTGTTGGGTCTTAGTTGCAGCAGCAGGATCTTTGCTGCATCTGCAAGATCTCTGATTGCAGTGCACCCAGTCTCTAGTTGTAGGCATGGGCTCAGTAGTTACTGCTCAGGTGCCCTGCAGTATGTGGGATCCTAGTACCCCAACCAGGGATAGAATCTGCATCCCCTATATTGCAAGGTGAATTCTTAACTACTGAACCACCAGGAAAGTCCCATATGTCTCAAGTTTGTTTGTTTGTTGATGTTGAAATTTTCCATAAAAAAGGAATGTCACATTTTCTGTCCTTGAAGAGAATGAGATAACACTAGGTAATTAACAGAAGCAAGACAAGAACATTCAAATAAGTGTAATGGAAGTTAAGTTTTACATTTAAAAAACTGTAGACTTTGATGGATCTAACATGTCATCTATTAGAATGTTATTTGTAGAACTTGCCTGGGCAGGAACAGGAAACTCCTTCTTACTCAAAACATTTTTTTTATGATTCTCGCTTAGCAGTGAATGGTTGATTATGTTATATTCTATAAGGATTTCTTTCCTGCCATACTTTTATATGGGAAAAAAAAAAAGTACATAGAGAGGTGGAAATTAATTGATAACTTGAAGACTATTCCCCAGATTTTCACGGGCCCATGTGTTTCCATATGATCTTTCTCTGTTTAAGCTCTTGATTGATGTCATGTTTAGAGCAGGATCAAGAGCCTGGCTAGAGTTAATCTAGGGCCAATCTTTCTCATTCACTTTTTTTGCTTTCCGTCACAGAACTTATCTCATGCTCACTGTGTTACAGGCATTGTGCTTGTACTGGGGCCACAGAGCCAGATCAGAGGATCTTTACAAACACAGTAAGTCCCCTACAAACCTTTAGGATGCAAACTTAAAAAAAGCAAACCTTCCCCTGCCAGCTGCTGTGCTATACTACTGTACTTTTCAAAGTACTGTACTGTAAGATATAAAATATTTTCTTTGTGTTTGTTTTTTATGTGTTAATTGTGTGAAAAGCATTATCAAACCTATTGCAAGGCAATACAAGGCCATGGACAAGGAGGCCTGGTGTGCTAAGGTCCATGCGGTCACAAGGAGTCGGACACGACTGAGCGACTGAACTGACTGACTGATAACGCAGTACTATATAGCTGATTATGTTAGTTGGGTACCTAGGCTAACATTGTTGAACTTACAAACAAATTGCACTTACAAACGTGCTCTCAGGAGGCAACTCGTTCATAAGTAGGAAACTTACAGTATTTCACGGTTTTTTGTTTGCTTATGTTTTTCTAATCCTCAAAACTAATTTGCATTTATTGTTTGTAGATATTTTGATAATGGCCCCATTCTAACTGGTGTGAGATCATACCTCATTACAGTTTTGATTTGAATTTCTCTAATGAGTAATGTTGAGTATTTGCTCATGTGTTTATTAGCCATCTCCATGTCTTCTTTGGAGAAATGTCTGTTTAGATCTTCTGCCCACTTTTTGATTGGGGTGTTTGTTTTTCTGGTATTGAGTTGCTTATATATTTTGGAGATTAATTCTTAGTTTTTTCATTTGCTATTAATTTCTCTCATTCTGATGGTTGTTTTTTCACCTTGCTTATAGTTTCCTTCATTGTGCAAAAGCTTTTAAGTTTAATTAGGTCCCATTTGTTTATTTTTGTTTTTATTTCCATTACTATAGGAGGTGGGTCATCATCAAAAATATCTACAAACAATAAATGCCAGAGAGAGTGTGGAGAAAAGGAACTCTCTTATACTGGTTTTTTTTTTTTACATTGACATTGGAGTCTCTCAGTCGTGTCCAACTCTTTGTGACCCCATGGACTGTAGCCATTACTCCCTGGTGGCTCAGAGGTTAAAGCATCTGTCTGGAATGCAGGAGACCTGAGTTTGATCCCTGGGTCAGGAAGATCCCCTGGAAAAGGAAATGGCAACCCACTCTAGGACTCTTGCCTGGAGAATCCCATGGAAGCAGGAGCCTGGTGGGCTACAGTCTATGGGGTCACAAAGAGTTGGACACAACTGAGTGACTCACACTGTTGGTGGGAATGTAAACTGATACAACCGTTATCGAGAAAAGTATGGAGACTCCTTAAAAAATATCTAGGAACAAAACTACCATATGACCCAGCAATTCCACAACTGGATACATACCCTGAGGAAACTAGAACTGAAAAAGACACATGTACCCCAGTGTTCACTGCAGCACTATTTACAATAATTAGGACATGGAAGCAACCTAGGAAGCAACCTCAGCAGATGAATGGATAAGAAAGTTGCGGTGCATATACACAATGGAATATTAGTCAGCTGTAAAAAGGAACGCGTTTGAGTTAGTTCTAGTGAGATGGATGAACCTAGAGCCTATTATACAAAGTGAAGTATGTCAGAAAAAGAAAAATATTGTATATTAACACATGTATATGGAATCTAGAAAGATAGCATGAATGATTCTACACGCAGGGTAGCAAAGGAGACACAGACATAAAGAACAGACTTTTGGACACAATGGGTGAGGGAGAGGGTGGGGTGATTGGAGAAAGTAGCATTGAGAGAACTTTCATACTACATCTGGAAAAGAGCCAGGCTTGCAAAGGGCAGGAGATCTTTCAAGCTTGTGCAAATGTTCTGGGAAAGATGGATTACACTCGAATTGGAGAAGCTGAGCGAGGCACAGTGGGACTGCAGTGTGATAAGTCAGAGGGAAAGGACTAGAGGTGGGGGTAAGGGTGGGCAAGCCAGGTGCACCCCTCTCTGCAGAAGGGTGGCCTGTCTTCTCCAATATTCTACCTGGCTTCACTGAATGACTCAACACAACAGACCAGTGCCTGACTCCTCCCCCTTGCCCCTACTTGGCACCCAGGAGCACTATGCTCAGGCTTTAAAGGAAAACTTGTGACACAGGGAGTCCAAAGCCAGTGCTCTGTGACAACCTGGAGGGCCGGGGGGCGAGGGGGGAGGGGTGGCAGAGGAGGGGACACATGTATACCTATGGCCTATGGACACATGCTGATGTATGAGAGAGGCTTACAGTTTCCCTCATTGTGCAAAAGTTTTTAAGTTTAATTAGATCCCATTTGTTTTTTCTTATATATAGTTCACCCACTCTAGGGGCTTCCCTGGTGGTGCAGAAGTCAAAGCATCTGCCTGCAATGTGGGAGACCTGGGTTCGATACCTAGGTCGGGAAGATCCCCTGGAGAAGGAAATGGCAACCCACTCCTGTATTCTTGCTTGGAGAATTCCATGGACAGAGGAGCTTGGTGGGCTACAGTCCACGGGTCACAAAGAGTCGGACACGACTGAGCGACTTCACTTCACTTCAGGAGTGATGGGTCATCATCAAAAAATTTACAAAGTCATTTACAATATTGTTAAGTAATTATCCTCCAGTTAATATAAATGAATCAATTATAAAAACTAAATTGGAAATAAATGTCACTGTTACCAAATAGGTCAACTGAACCAATAAGAAAGCAAGACTAGCCAATAACATATCACAAACATGATTTCTCTTGGCTTGATCAAGGGGAAAGGATAAGCATTTGAAGGAAGTAGGCTTGTTCTTTCAAAACAAATGTTGAAGATTTGTTCTGTCAGGTGTCACAGCCCCAGCATTTTCTTCTCCCCAAACAGCCAAGACAGATAAAGTTGCCCTCAACCAGCCAGCTGGGGGGTGAGGGGCTGTCCACTTCCTGGGCTGCACCCTAGGAGGCTTCCCACACTGCACAACAGGGAACAGGGAGAACTTTATCTCATCAAGATGCACCAGAAAGGCAGCAATTTGTCTTTACCAAACTCCCTTTCAGAGAGGATTCCCACAGGGATGCGGGAAAGGAAGGACAACTACATCTCAACAGTCTTTGGAGGAGGGAAGTTGCTATTTCATGGTCCAGCAGGAATAGGCTGGGGATGCTGCTGGCAGACAAAGAGTGGAAGCGATGCCTTTACAAAGATGAACAACAACTAGGATCCAAGATTTAAAACAGTACAGTAAATGAATATTCATTGGAGGGACTGATGCTGAAGCTGAAGCTCCAATAACTTGGCCACCTGATGCGAAGAGCTGACTCACTGAAAAACATCCTGATGCTGGGAAAGACTGAGGGCAGAAGGAGAAGAGGGTGACAGAAGATGAGATGGTTGGATGGCATCACCAACTCAATGCACATGAGTTTGAGTAAACTCAGGGAGATACTGATGGACAGAGAAGCCTGGCATCCAGTCCATGGAGTCGCAGAGTTGGACATGACTTGGCAGCTGAACAACAACAGCAAAGTGTGCAGCAGAGGATTCTGAGGAATTACAATGAAATTGAAACTGAGCTATGAACAGGTCCACAAGGAATATGGTACTTGACTGTATGTTTCTCTTCCTCATCTTCCTCCTCCTCATTATTATTACTATTATTATTTTGTTGGTGGGGGAGTCTATTTTTTTAATTTAATTTTCTTTTTCTCTTTTGTTTTCTTTTCTAGCACTTTGTTTTTTTTTCTTTTTGTGCTCTGTTTTACTTTTTATTTTCTTTACAAACCCTTGTGTCCAAGGGCTGACTTTCAGTAGATGCCAGTGAGGGAGCTGCTCTGCCACCTACTAAACCCCGATCCAGAAGCAGGTCATCCACTAATGGTTTAGCACCAGGTTCCCACGAATGTACGGTGCGTGACAGGCAAGGGGGTGGCCACCTTTCCTGCCACATCCAGTGTCCCAGGATGAAGGGCTCTCCACACTGGACCCGGGAACAGGGGTGGCAGGGATGGTGGAAGACAGGCTGTCCCAGGCCAGCCAAGGCTCCAGGAGCCTGGGCGTAATTCTGATTTAGAGGTATTCAGTCATAATCCCACATTTGGTAGCTTGGCCCCAGTGGCTCCTGAGCCTAGCATATTTTATTTTTTATAAAGATTTTTTTTTCATTTTTAAAGTCTTTATTGAACTTGTTTTAACACTGCTTCTGTTTTATGTTTTGGTTTATTGGCCACAAGGCATGTTGGATCTCAGCTTGTCACCCGGGGGATTGAACCTGCACCCCTTGAACTGGAAGGTGAAGTCTTAACCACTGAACCAACAGAAAAGACCCTGGTGGAGTCTATTTTAATCATTTATTTAATGTAACAATTCCTGGGGATCCAAGCAAGCAAAATGCACTTTAAAGATTTACACCCAGTCTCACTATACCCTCTGCTCTTTAGCTGCCATGAAGACATACTTTGAGACACCACCGTGTTGTGCCCCCACCATTGGCACCACAAATGCCCACTTCTCATCAGTCCACTCGCCTCTCTCTGAGCAAAGGACCACATCTCCACAAAACAGGCTTCTATCAGAGAAACAGATGAGCTTGTTAATGAAGGGGATGAAAATTGGAGCCATAATGAGCTACTGTGTCATAAATGAGTACAAATTACATTGTCAGTGCTATTTACAATTTCACATGGCACAGAGCCCTGTAATTATGTCTATGCAATTATTCCGTTCAGAGGACTTTTCAGTAAGGGATTCTCGCTATGGCCAAAATGCATTTGGAAGCTTCTGTGGTGCACGGAACTTAAAACCAACCCTGGAAGGAGTCATCACTGCATATTTGGAAGCAAATTTGTGAGCAAAGGCTCTAAAGATGGGTCTGGACCTTAAAAAAAAGGGGAGGTTCAAAGTTTGGAGACCTCATAAGTGGCCCTGGACAGTGTGGTCATGAGGTCAAAATCCTCAGTCAATTTTCAAATATTCACATGGTTGTATCAGCAGAAGCAAAATCTTTTTTTAAATAAGGTGGTTACGGAACTTAAAACCAACCCTGGAAGGAGTCATCACTGCATATTTGGAAGCAAATTTGTGAGCAAAGGCTCTAAAGATGGGTCTGGACCTTAAAAAAAAGGGGAGGTTCAAAGTTTGGAGACCTCATAAGTGGCCCTGGACAGTGTGGTCATGAGGTCAAAATCCTCAGTCAATTTTCAAATATTCACATGGTTGTATCAGCAGAAGCAAAATCTTTTTTTAAATAAGGTGGTGGTTTAGTCACTAAATCATGTCCAACTCTTGCAACCCCATGGATTGTAGCCCAACAGGCTCCTCTGTCCATGGGATTTCCCAGGCAAGAATACTGAGGTGGGTTGCCATTTCCTTCTCCAGAGGATCTTCCCGACCCAGAGATTAAACCCAGGTCTCCTGCACTGCAGGCAATTTCTTTACCAACTGAGCCACCAGGGAAGCCCTTTTTTCCATATAATGTGTAAATATTTTAGTACGTTTTTCTGAAGGCTATCAACTATTTTTAAAAAACATCATCACAATACCATGACACGCCTAAACTGATGCACAATAATTTAAATCATCCTGTACCTTGTCAGCATCCAAGTTTCCTCAAATGTGTGAGCCTGTTGTTAAATCCCTGCTATAGCATAGGTGATTTTGTGTTTCATTTCCATAGATTAGAATGTCAGCCTTTTATTCCACTTTGGTTCCCCGAAACACAGCAAATCCTGTCATTAAATTCACCTTCGCCAAACTGCCCATGGCTGCTGCATCCCTAAACCGTTCAACAGACGGAACACGGCTTAGTTTGTTCTAAAAGATGAGCTTTGTTACCATTCTGGTAGAAAATTAAAGCACTGACTGAAAGAAGTAAAATCAGCTTTTATTATAATAGAAGTGAATGTGAAGCTTCCAGCTAATGTAACAAAGGTAAAATTTACAATAGCAGGGGAACAAAAGTGGACAATAGCATTGTCTCAACCTATGGAATTTCTGGGGGCTTTCCCAAATGACTCAGTGGTAAAGAATCTGCCTGCCAATGCAGGAGACTCGGGTTCTATCCCAGGATTAAGAAGATTCCCTGGAGGAAATGGCAACCCACTCCAGTATTCTTGCCTGAAAAATCCCATGGATAGAGGAGCCTGGCAAGCTACAGTCTATGGAATCACAAAGAGCTGGACACAATTGAGGGACTGAGAATGCATGTGTGGAATTTCTGGGGAAACATCCCACAAACCCAGACATCATGAAACAATGCTATTGATGTGCCGAAATGAACGGCTCGAGTCATATAGCATATAACACCTCTGATTCTGGCACAAGAGATAAGAACAGGGAGTCTGCACTGGGGATTCTTAGAGAATCCTATCTGAACAGTGCCTCCCTCACTTTCATCGCTCTTTTTTTTTTTGGCTGTGCCATGCAACATGTTCCCCGACCAAGGATCAAACCTGTGCCCCCTGCATTGGAACCTGAGTCTTAACCACTGGATCGCCAGGAAAGTCCCCTTCCTTGCTTCCTGGATGCAGTGGAGCACAAATCACTTAAATGAACCAGCTCACTGGCTGCAATGCTGGGTAAGAGGTAGCTGGAAAAGAACAGTAAACCAAAGCATCCTCAAAGACTGTCCTCTTTCCTCAACCAACTTAGAATCAGCACTCTCAAAACCTGCCTCATAAGCGGTCTTATTGACAGGTGGTCAGGCCATCAACACTCATACCCTCAAGCACCCAGTCCATTTCTGTTTCTAGAACAAGCTAGCCTATTCTTGCCCCAGCTGTTGCCCCTGTCTGTCCTCTTCCTGGAACTCCTGCCTGAGTCTGGTTCTATCGAATCTTCCCTCCTGGAGAACAGCATCCCTGTTTCACCCCTGCAGGAGGCTTCCTAGACCTCTCTGACTACAGCTGCTCCATCACCCCATTCATATGTCTCTCTCTCTCAAATTTTTTCTGAATCCAAGCTCAGTTTGCTTGCAGCACAACAAGGAAGATGACGTGTTGAGGCAAGAAATAGCGACTTTATATGGAAAGCCAGGCATCTGAGAAGATGCTGGGCTAGCACGCTAGAGTACTATCTTATGGGATCTGGATGCCAGTTTCTTTTATAGAACACAGACAGGGAGGAGATGAGGAAGTAAAGTAAAAAAAAGGCTATAAATCTCACAAAATACCACCTGGGTTGGCCAGCCCTGGAGAGGGGATGTGTTATTTTTTTTTTCTTCCTGCAGCCATTCCCAGGTGGGGGAGGGTCAGAATGTCTCCCTGTGAACTGAACACAGGCTCTTAAGCTTAACATTCTGGCAGAGGGGGCAGGTTCCCCGAGCAGGCCATTATGTATGCTCACAGCTATAGACAGCATCCTTTCAGTGATTATAGTAACAGAAGCAATTGAAAGCAAATGTTAAAAAATAAGAGAAACAGATCCAACATGGAGCCAGACTCTGTTCTTCCCTGTTACAACCTGAGAGACTGAGGCCTGAGGAAACCACAAGGTCCTGCTTCTCAGGAGGAGCCAGGCCGACGCTGAGAGCAGGAAATGGGAGGCGTTTGCAGCAGATCAACCTGTGTAGCTTGTCCCAGGCCTGGAAGGCACGAGGCCACCACGGACCTGACTCCACTGTGAGAGGCTGGTTATAACCAGCCCGCAGCCTTGCCCCTGCCAAGCTCCCAGCCAGCGCAGATATGGGTGCACTGATTAATGCATTCATTAACACATGCATTAGTACACCTGTCAACACACTCAGGAATGCATTCATTAACACACTCAGTAATAAACCTGACCCTGAGCCCTAGCCCTAGTTACCCTGGGTGGGGACCAAGGCTACCGTGCCTCACTTCAGTGAACATCAAGCTTCCTTCTAAACACAGCACTTGTTAGCATCCTGTTTATGCCCTGATGGCAATAACCTCTTAGAATTTTCTGTCACCTGCTTCTGTAACTGAACAAAACTCTAGGTCCTTTCCAGAATAAAATCCTACCCATGTCCTCCATTTGCATTTTGTCTGTAGAAAACTTTACTCAGAGAAGAGAGAATATGCAGAAAGAAAGGAAAACAGTCAAGCAAGACAAAATAATAAGACTTTAGCCATTAAATAAAGTCGAGGACCTTCAGTTCTTAATCAAGGACTATGGATAATATTCCGAGCCATGTCCTTTGAGCTCTTCTGCAGATACTCAAACCCCCACCAGGTGGAAGAAGTTAACTGTCTGCAGCCCACAAGCAGAGAGCCCACAGACCTGTTGAAACCAGAGGTTGATGATGCTGACTCCCAACCAATCAGAAGAATGTCCATGAGGTGACCACACCCTGCTCCTTGAGCACTGTAAGACTCCCTACTTCCCCTCCAGGGAGGACATGCAGTCTTGAGGGCATTTGCCTTCTGTAGCCCCCTTTGCCTGGCCAAACAACAAAGCTATTCTTTTCAACTTCACCCCTAACTCTGTCTCCAAGGTCTAATCCGGTACTGACTGACGTACAGGGGTTGAATTTCAGCAACTCTTGTTCCTTGCAGAGGGGTCTTTGCTCTCATCCCTGAGGCTGTTTGGGCCTCAGGAGCTGCAATTAATGAGACATTCCTCTAGCCTCCTCCTGAAGACACAAACCCATCACGAGAACGCTTCAGCACAATTTACTGTAAAGTAGGACCAAGGGGAGATGCTGGGAATCATGTTACCTAAAACATCCAGAGAGAGAAAATAGGAGAGGTCTGTGTGTGCACGTGTGTGTGTGTGTGTGTGTGTGTGTGTGTGTTGTTTGAGGAGGTGAGAGAAAAGGATCATAAGATCATCTAATAAAACTTTAGATGGAATCATCTAAAAATTATTAAATATTATCTGTGCAGAAAGAACTTTCCACTAGCATCTATCTACATCTTGTTTTAGATTTTATTTTATTGAAGTGTAGTTGATTTGAAATGTTGTGTTAATTTCTGCCATGCAACAAAGTGATTCAGTTTTATTATATATACATATATTCACATACACACATATATATATTCCTTTTTCATATTACTCACCATATGGTTTATCACAGGATATGGAATATATTAATAGTGCCCTGTGCATTACAGTAGGACTTTGTTGTTTGCATTTATGTACATATTTAACACACTCCACTGAGAAGTCTTAAATTTCTTAGGGTACAAATTTAGGTGTTGTATCTTGCCGGAGTGGAGTGTCAGGTACTACCCCAGAAGCTAGCATCATTCCCGTTATACAGACAAGAAAACTGAGCACAAAGAGGCTGAGATCCTGCTGGGATCCATATGGCGGGGAACAGCAGAGCTGGAATCAGACTGGAGCAGACTGACTCTGGAGTCTGAGCTCCTGTCCACACTCTGGCTATGGGGTCTGCTGGGTTACCCAGCACCCAGGTGACCTAGGAAAGCTGCCCTGTTTCCTCTGAACCTTGATTTGCTCCTATGGGAAGTAGGATGACACTATGTAACTTCTGAGCATCACTGAAATAGAAATTGGGGCAGGATTCTAGGTTGTAACCTGCTGGGGACTGCACATTGACATCAGGCTGGGGGACTCTGGCCCCCTTCCCTCTGTTCTCTCTTTTCTCTGCACCCAGCTCACTGTCCCCATGGTGCATTGCCTTCCTCCTCACCCCATTTCGTGCATGCTACCCCTTCATCCACTGTTCCTCCACCTGCTATGTCTCCCTCTGGGGACCCATGGATGCCCCATTCTCAAAGGGATTCGGCATTTGTCAAAACAAACAACCACTGTACTCCTATCCATATAAGAAAATAGGTCAGGGGAACAGGGAGGGAGATGCATGTTGTCAGGGTCACATTTTCCCTCTCATAGATTTCTGAGGCTTGAATTGACAAGGATGTAAAAACCCAAGTCTTACAAAGCAGCAGAGGCCATAGGGCTAAAGGAAATAATCTCTCCTGGTTCCCACGGAAGAGATGACCCTTTACAGAGAACTGTCAAAGTACCAGAGACATCTGTGAATCTTTCATCCAACTTTCTATGTAGAAAAACAACAAGTCAAGGGACTTCCCTGGTGGTTCAGTGATTAAGACTCCACAGTAGCAATGCAGGGGCCACAGGTTTGATCCCTGGTCAAGGAACTAAGATCCTGCATGCCACACGGTTCGGCCAGAAACGAAAAGAAAAACAACAGGTCAGCTGAACTCTAGCAGAAAACTTAAAGTGCAGTTAAGATCGTGGCATTTTCCCCTTGTCTGCTACTGGCAGGAGTGAAAATTTCAGGTGTCACAAGTTAATTCATTTTGTGCCAGCTCTGCAATAAAGACTGCTAGCAGAAACCTCCAGCCTGAAAGACTTGGTCTGGATGTCCCTTGTGAGGACCCAAATTAAAGAAAAGGATGCTTTAGGGATTCAGAAAGGAAAGAACATTTCAAAGTCACAGGTGTTTGATTTCGCAGGCTGTGGGGTTTTATAGTTCCCTCTAGCCACACCCAGCAACAACGAACAGCCAGAAGTTCTAGAAACTCACATGAACAAACATAATCGGTGCACAGTTCTAATTAATTTTACCCTAACAGATGAGGAAAAGATTGAGTTTTAAATGCCTTCTGCTGGATAGAGTGAAAGATAATAAACAGTGCAATTGATAATCTCTGCTTCTGGTTAAATTTATTTTTGCAAATCTTTTTGCAGATTAAACTGTTAAGGTCTAGTGACAAAACCAGCTTCAAATATAATCTCTGTATGTGTCCCTTTTGAGTTAAATTGGTTTTTGAAAGTAATGGTAAATGCAGATCGATCCCTGAATTTGGAATGAAAATGAACAGATTCATTCCTTCAGAAACCTTGTCCCCAATATGTCACCAGCTAATGATTTTTCCTTCATTTGCCAACTAAAAACTGTGATTTTTCAGAGCCTCCCTTATCTTCATTCACTCATAATTCCCAAGGCATGTCAATCTAGCTTGTACTGTGTTTGACTTAAATATTGGTTAAATTCAAATTACAGTTACCCACAACAGTAAAACTGGGATATAATTAATAGGGAGCAAACTCAATATTATTTCATTCAGAAACAGCTGGGAAGAATCTTTGCCATGTAAACCCTTAGAAACATGCACACTACAGTCTGTAAGATCCTTTATTACGTTTGCTCATGGTCCTATGTCAAGAGTGTCCTAACAATTTCTTCAATAAAACCGTAAGTTTTTTTCTAATTACAAAAGCAGCATATATTTAAGGTCAGAAATTCAGGGAAACCAAGGAAAATCATTCGCAATCATATCAATCCTACTACTCAGGGGTGGTTAATGTATTTAGTGTATGTCATTTCAGTCTTTCCGGTTTTTTTCCTTAGGAAAACTGACACATTGAGAGAATTCCCTGGTGAACCAGTGGTGAGAACTCCCCACTTTCACTGCTGAGAGCACAGATTTGATCTCTCGTTGGGGAACTAAGATTTTGCAAGGGTTGCAGTGCTGCAATCTCTCCCCCGAAACCAGACACACCGATGAAAGCACACTTGATGACAAATACTGGACAGGATGTGGAGAAGCTGAATCATTCACATGTCCTTTCTGGGAATAGAAAGCGGTACGGCCACTCTGGAAAATACTTTGGCAGTTTACTGTAAAACCAAAGTGAACTTAACATACTGCGGCTACTGCTGCTAAGTCGCTTCAGTCGTGTCCGACTCTGTGTGACCCCATAGACGGCAGCCCACAAGGCTCCCCCGTTCCTGGGATTCTCCAGCAAGAACACTGGAGTGGGTTGCCATTTCCTTCTCCAGTGCATGAAAGTGAAGTTGCTCAGTCGTGTCCAACCCTTAACGACCCCATGGACTGCAGCCCACCAGGCTCCTCCATCCATGGGATTTTCCAGGCAAGAGTACTGGAGTGGGGTGCCATTGCCTTCTCCAAACTTAACATACAAACCAGTGATTGAATTCTTGGGCACTTATTCCAAAGATATGCAAACTGATTTCTATCCAGAAAATGTACACTAATGTTCACAGCAGATTTATTTATTTATAGTGTACAAAAAATGTACACTAATGTTCATAGCCCCAAACTGAAAACTACCCACATATTCTTTAGCAAATGAGCAAGTTTAATATACAGCAATCCAACCTTACTAAGGAATGTGTGTATGGGCGCTTAGTCACTCAGTTGTGTCTGACTCTTTGCAACCCCATAGACTGCAGCCCACCAGCTTTTTCCATCCACGGGGATTGTACAAGCAAGAACACTGGAGTGGGGTGCCATGCCCTCCTCCAGAAGGTCTTCCCAAGCCAGGGATCGAACCCAGGTCTCCTGTGTTGCAGACAGATTCTTTACAGCCTGAGCCACCAGGAAAACCCAAGAATACCGGAATAGGTAGCCTATCCCTTTTCCAGGGGATCTTCCTGACCCAGGAATCGAACCAGGGTCTCCTGAATTGCAGGTGAATTCTTTACCAGCTGAGCCACCAAGGAAGCCCACTAAGGAATACTACTCGGCAATCAAAAAAATACACTGTGTATACACATGGCATGCTGGGTTATCCTGAATGGAATAGCTGGTCTTAAAAGGAGACTTGCTGAAAATTTTATTTGTGTAAAAGTTGTGAAATAACAAAATTATAGCAATGAGAACAGATTAGTGATCACCAGGAGTCTGGTAGGGTATGAAGGGGCAGCATTAAGGAGCTTTGTAGCAGAGAGAGTCATATATCTGTCTTGGGAGGATGACTACATGAAAGCACATGTGTGAGAAGACTTCAGACACAGACAGGAATGCATGTATAGTCATCCCACAAAATCCGAAAGGAAGTGGCTCCAGGATTCCCCGTGAATACCAAGATCCACAGATGCTCAAGTCCTCATGCAAAATAGCTGGTAGAGTTGGTCTTCTATATGAGCAAGTTCTGAGTTCTCAGATTCAACCAATCATGGATTTGAAACCATGATTTGAAATCTGAAGTTGCCTGAATTTGCCAGTGTTAACCAGCAGATACGTGTGTGTGTGTGTGTGAGTGTGAAGTCGCTCAGTCGTATCTGACTCTTTGCGACCCCATGGACTGTAGCCCACCAGGCTCCTCGGTACATGGGATTCTCCAGGCAAGAATACTGGAGTGGGTTGCCGCTTCCTTCTCCAGGGGATCTTCCCAACCCAAGGATCGAACCCAGGTCTCCTGCATTGCAGGCAGATGCTTTAACCTCTGAGCTACCAGGGAAGCCCGGGCAGATACATAGAGTCATATATATATATCCGGTAAAACCTGAATAAACTCCATGGATTGGCCAATGTCATCAATTTCTTGATTTTGACATCACAGGTTAGTAATATTTGATACTACAGTTATATGTTATTGCTGTTGTTTAGTCACTAAGTTGTGTCCAACTCTTTTCAACCCTATGGACTGTAGCCCACTAGGCTCCTCTGTCCATGGGATTTTCCAGTCAAGAGTACTGGAGTGGGTAGCCATTTCCTTCTCCAGGGGATCTTCTCGACCCAGAGATTGAAACTGCATTTCTTGTACTGCCTGCATCAACAGGCATATCCTTTGCCAATAAGCCACCTGGGAAGCCCTTTACGTACAAGATGTCAGTTTAGGAACAGGTTGGGTGAAGACTGGACAGGCTCTCCCTGTATGTTTCTTTGTAAGTTTCTGTGAATCTGTAATTATTTTTAGAAGAATAAGGCAGTAACCTTGTTCTACTAAGGAATGATAAATAGTTTTTCATTCTTTTTTCTGAAACCATTATCCTATTCCAGGGCAACTTTAAGATTAAAGTATGAATTAATATGATGTATGAAGGATATTCTCTCTTCCACTCAAAAATACATTAAAGTTGCTATAGATTTTCTTAAAAGAGCACACAGTGCATACTGCTCTGTAACTTGATTTAATTTTCATTGTATATAATTGCCATTTTCCCATGTCATTAAGTACAATTTTTCTTGCAGCATCATTTTAAAAATGCTTTCCCTGAGGATTTCCCTGGCAATCCAATGGTTAAGACACTGCATTTCCAATGCCAGGATCATGGGTTCCATCCTTGGTCAGGGAACTAAGATTCCACAAGCCATGCTCATAGCTAAGGAAAAAAAAAAAAAGGAATCTCATGGTAACTTGGACTCACTCCAGCCAACGTTATATTTGTGGGAATTGTTTCTACTGCAGTATGTAGCTATAGATTGCTCATTTTCACCGCTCTATAGCACAATTTGTTAATTCACTCTCCAGCCTACATGTGAAAAACATTTGGGCACTTTCCACCTTCTGATTTGTACAAGCAGTGTAACTAGAACCTTCTAGAACCTTTCTTTTGGTGACACATTCACACCTATCTGTTGAGTGTATGCTTGTTCTGTGTGGTGTAGTCACTAAGTTGTGCTTGACTCCTTTGTGACCCCATGGACTGTAGCTCCACCAGGTTCCTCTGTCCATGGGATTCCCCAGGCAAGAATAATGGAGTGGGTTGCCATGTCCTTCTCCAGGGGATCTTCCCAACCCAGGGATTGAAACTGGCCCTCCTGCATTGGCAGGTAGATTATTTACCACTGAGCTACCAAGGAAGCCCAGGCATATACTTAGGAATATCTAAAGTCATATATTTGTTCAGATTTGGTAGATTATGTCAAAGAGTTGTTCAAAACAGTCATGCTCCTTTCAATTTACCTTTTTCTTTCATTTGTTTTCTGGGGGAAATGTATAGCCTTCGAGATATAATTGACTTGCCTTGACTATGTGGTTCTTTCTCACATGACTGGGGCTGAATTCATGCCTTTAGTCACTGAACTCTGTTGTCAGAAGACACTGCAGTAAATTCCCTACATGTGAACTCTTGAGTTGTGATATTTCAAAGAAGCAAATGTGCATTCGAAGGTCCAGTCATGTAAGTTGATTCACGTGTCTGGAGTACATTGCCACATGTGTGCATCCTACACAAGGTTGTGCTTTTGTGCACTTTACTATATAGCACCGTATAGAGGACATTAGTACAGTATCTTTATTTCAAGGCCAAGATGTCCAGAAGCAAGTGTAAAAGCAGCTAAGTGCCAAGTGATGATGAAAACAAAAGTGAATATAATTGAGAGTACAGTGAGGTGAAAAGACGGTAGAGCTGTTGTAATGTGCTTTTCAAGGTCCTGTACCGTAAGTTTTAAAATGTTTTACTTTGGGGTTTGTTTTTTATGTATTACTTTTGAGAAAAGTATTGTAAGCCTATTACAATACAGTTCAGTTCAGTCGCTCAGTCATGTCTGACTCTTTGCGAGCCCATGAACCACAGCACGCCAGGCCTCCCCGTCCATCATCAACTCCCGGAGTTTACCCAAGCTCATGTCCATTGAGTCAACCACCTCAGTACTATGTAGCCAATTGTGTTAGCTAGGTACTTAGGCTAACTTTATGGAATTACGGACAAATTGGACTTACAAACTAGCTCTTGGAACAGAACTCGTTCATATGTAGGGGACTACTCTAATCTCTTCTGTGGCACAGTCACCTGGACCCAAATCCTAGCCTGGATCCAAATCCTAATTCTTCTGCTAGCTGTGTGACCTCAGGCAAATAACTTTACCTCTTGTGCCTTAGACTTGGTAACACTGGATTATGAAGAGTTCCTGCCTTGCAGGGCGCTTACGAGGATTAAGTTGGTTATAATATATAAAGGACTTGGAAGGGTACTGGCACACAGTGTGTGGAGGTTACTCTTATTTTTTAAAGAAAAAAAAATCTCTATTGAATTCTGCTGTGCTCTATGGGCAATTAGAATTTTATATTCAGGAAATACATGAAGATTTTTGAGTTTCTGAAGCTTTTCATTTTTAAAAGAATTCTTCTTGCAGAAAGCACTCTGCCTATAAGAAGGCCTGGTAGGTGGCTAAGAATGTGGACCAGGAGGCAGAAAGTGTGGCTGCAGGATCTTGGTACTGGGACTTTGATTTCCAAGATGGCGGTCCTTGTTCCTGGGAATGGAGCAAGTATCTTACCTGGGTTATCTGTGTTGAGACCCGAATAGAGGCAACAGAGGAAGAGCCGATGGGGAAGAGAATATTCTGGGCTCATAGACCACAGGAGGAAGAAAGTTTACATCTTTGAGGAATACAAGGAAAGTTAATGAATGTGTTTGGAGAATGGGGCACTGATGGACCTGGAGAGTCGAGCAGAGTCAAATCAGAAGAACGACTTTAAATTTCTTTATTTGGTTGCACTGGGTCTTAGTTGTGGCACACAGGATCTAGCTCCCTGACCAGGGATCCAATCTGGACTCCTTGCATTGGGAGCACAGAGTCTTAGCCATTGGACCACCAGGAAAGTCTCAACAACTTTGAACTTTATTCTCTGTTCCAGTAGTGGTCATTGACATGGGGCAATGGCTTGACCTTCTGGACCATTCTGATTCATCCTCTACTCGTGGACCACTAAACCCATGGTGCAAAGAAAAGGTATAATATGCAGGCAAAGAGAAGAATAACAAAGTTTAGCAGGTGATGCAATTGGAGAGTTAAGGTTTCTTTAAGAATTGTCATCCTCGGGGCTTCCCTGGTGGCTCAGTGGTAAAGAATGTGTCTGCCGATGCAAGATACACAGATATGGTCTCTGATCAGGCGAGATCTCACATGCTGGAGAACAACTAATCCCTGCACCGCAAATGCTGAGCCTGTGCTCAAGAGCCCAGGAACCACAACTGCTGAAGCCTGCATGCTATAGATCCCGTGTTCCACAACAAGAGAAGCCACCTAAATAAGAAGCCCATGCATAGCCATTAGAGAGTAGCCCCTCTTGCCACAACTAGAGAAAAGCCTGTGCAACAATGAAGACCCAGAACAGCCACAAATACAATTATTAAAAAAAAAAAAGATTTGTCATTCTCTGGGGCTGGGGGATGAACAGATGCTCATCTGCCTCTGGGGAGTTCACACCTCCACTTTGCCACTACTGTGGCCCAGGATACCACCAGTCACACTAGTGGCCTCTCTCCTTAGAAAAGACTTTGGAGGCACAGAAAGCACTTACACAAGATTAGAACAGACTTCTGCTGTCTTCCTTAGATTTTCAGTAAAGAAAACAAGAAAAAGCCAGCCAATGATGTATTCTCAACAGAGAGCATTCCTAACACACTTTTTCTTTAAAGATGAATTATAAAGATACATTTTGCAAAAGGTGATGATACTTTACTCCCAGATAAAGCCAGTACATCTTGCCTCGGGGCTGTTGCCTCCTGCAAGCCAGTTGCTGCTGTGTTGAGGGTTTCCCGCCTCACTTCAACCTACCACTTCTGCCCCCCAGGGATCTGTTCTCTTGTTGACAGCTGCTCCTAAGTATTAATTTCTTATTTTGCATTTTTGGTTGCCTTGATCAGCGTGCCACATGTTAATGCCTTGTTCATCTCATGTGTACTGCATTCCATGTTTAGTTTAAAGTAAATGTTTTCTGGGGTGGTTTCTGTTTGAATTAAGAACGTGGTCATCTAAGGCAGAAAAGCAAAGATGCTTTCCTCTTGAGAGTAAGGATTCCAAATTGTCAGTAAGGGGCAGCATTTGCTCTTCCCTCATTAGACCTGAGGGACGTGGTTTATATTCCAAAAGTATGAAGCTGTTTTGGAGTCAAGGAGAACTTGCCTCCTCAGAAATTCTTCTGGGATTTCCCTGGTGACTCAGTGGTAAAGAATCCATCTGCCAGTGCAGGAGATGCAAGTCTGATCCCTGGTCTGGAAAGATCCCACATGCCTGGGGGCAGCTGAGTCGTGTGCCACAACTATTGAACCTGTGCTCTAGAGGTTGGGAACTGCAACAAGAGAAGCCTCCACAGTGAGAAGCCTGCACATCACAACTAGCAAGAGCCCGTGTGCAGCAATGAAGACCCAGTGGAGCCAAAAATAAAACATAATTACATAAAAGGAGCCCATGTACTGCTTCTAAGACCTGGCACAGCCTAAATAAATACATTTTTAAAGTGTATTCTTCACTTTCGTTAAAGAAGTAGTCTATGGCCAGTATTGTGGCACCTGCTTTCTTGCCAATCCCAAGAGTATGGTTTTTCTTACAGAGCTGAAAAATGGTTCAAAACAATGGAGACATTGTTTAACAGAGTAATTCCATCAACAGAGGTCTAAAGTATGACATAAAGGTCCCACACATAAACAAAGGGAACTAATTAAACTTAGAAGCTTCTGCAAAGCAAAGACAACCATTAGCACAGTGAAAAAACAGTCTATTAAATAGGAAAAAATATTTTCAAATGATATGATCAATAGGAGTTAATCTCCAAAATATTTAAGCAGCTCATACAATTCAATATAAAAAACCAAACAGCCCCATTAAGAGATGGGCAGAAGACTTGAATAGACATTCTTCTAAAGAAGACATACAGAAGGCCAACGGGTACATGAAAAGATGCTCAACATCACTAATTATCAGAGAAATGCAATTCAAAACCCAAAATGAGCTGTCACCTCACACTTTTTATACTTTTCAATTTTATTTATTTTTTCATTTTTTGTTGCTCTGTATCTTCACTGCTGCGCATGGGATTTCTCTGTTGTGTGGGTTTCCCATTGTGGTGTTTCCTCTTGTTTCAGAGCATGGGCTCTAGGGTGCTCAGGCTCAGTAGTTATGACTTGCAGGCTCTAGAGCGTGCGTTCAGTATTTGTGGCCCATTGACTTAGTTGCTCCACGGCATGTGGGATCTTCCTGGACCAGGGATCGAACCCATGTCCCCTGTGTTAGCAGGTGGATTCTTATCCACTCTATCACAAGGTAGAGAGAAATCCCTCAGCTTACTCTTTTAATGAAGGTATGTACATTGTTTTTTTTAGACACAATGTTATTGCACACTTAATAGACTACACTATAGTATAAACATAACTTTTATACACATTGGGAAACCAAAAAATGTATGATTCACTTTATTGCAATATTTGCTATATTGCAGTGGTTTGAAACCTACAGTCTCCCTAAGGTCTACCTGTAGTCCTCTGGAATCTTCTGAGCAGGCACTTAACACAAGGCACCCATCCCATCAAATTATTTCATCTCCTCCATTTGAAAACACCTGATACCCCCAGGGGATGATCCCATGCCGCAAATTTAAAAGACTTGCCTGGCTATTAGGGATTTTTGTTTTGCTCTGAATACCCACTTCTAAGTGCAAATGTGCCAGCCAGTGTGGTACCTGTGTGAGTGAGTCATAAACGGTGCGTGGCTCTGTAGCTCTTAAACATTTCGCTGCAGGGCTCCACACTGCGCACCTGTCAGGATTATGTCTTTTCTGCCAGCAGCGTTTGAGCTATTTAAGCAGGTGACAGCGTACACCTAGTAGAACATATACAGGGAAATGTGCACCAAAGATCAGAATGTGAAATGCCAGGCCTATTTAAACACAACACGTGGAAGGGCTGTGGGCATCTCTCTCTGAGAGGTACAGGCTGAGAGGATCAGGTTTCAATGTGCAAGCTGCTGCATTAATGTCATGAGCTAACCAAGACAGGCTCAGGTGCTGGGCTGCGCACACTTTGCTTCTGTGGCCCCTCCCAAACCCACCCAGCTTCTAAACCTGCCACCATCCCACATGCACTCTCATTGTTGAGGTCTCCTTGTCCTCCAGCAGGACCCCCTTAGTAGGACTCTGGACTGCCTCTCTGTCCCACATGGGCAGGTGGGCCACAACCCCTGTTTGCCCAGAGAGGTCATGGTTTCTGCTTATTGCCCCAGCATGACTGTGATGTTTTAAATTTATTGATTTATTTTGGCTGCACTGGGTCTTTGCTGTTGCATTTGGGCTTTCTCTAGCTGTGCTGAGCAGGGGCTACTCTCTAGTTGCAGTGCATGGGTTCTCATTGTGGAGGCTTCTCTTGTTGCTCAGCACAGGCTCTAGGCATGCAGGCTTCAGTAGCTCTGTCTCCTGGGCTCAGTGTTTGTGGTATGCAGGCTTAGTGGCCCCAAGGCATATAGAATCTTCCAGGACCAGGGATCGAACCCATGTCCCCTGCATTGACAGATACATTCTTAACTACTGGACCACCAGGAAAGTCTAGCATGACTGTTAATTGTTACTCTTTTAATTGGCAAAGTGTTGCCAAACCAATCTTGGGTCCACTCACCAGACACTCAGCAAAGCCAGTCTACAAACAGTGGTTTGTGGTGAACTCGTGTTTATTGCAGGCACCAAGCAAGGAGAACTCAAGCTCATTCCCCAAAGACCTGGTCTTCCTGGTAACTTTTTTTTCCCCTTTATGACTTTTAAAGAGTCTTTAAAGACAAAGTGAGGGAGAGGGTCACAGGGTATGTGATCTCTGCTTCTGGGCAGAGAGAACCCCATGAAGTTAGTAAGCAAGACAATAGTCTCTTGGTGAGGGATATGGACAGGGAGTGACAAGAAGTCTTATCTCCTCCCCTCATCCATCCCACAAACTGGTTGAGTGTCTAGTCTGTTACGCTGTTTGCTAGATCCTGAAGCAGCAGCTGGAACCATCAGTTCAGACAACTAACATTTTAGCAAATGAGAAAACAAGTCAATACATCATCAATATTATTTCAGATGGTAATGCTCATTTTGAAGGGCAGAAACCAGAACAAACTAGTGTATGGAACAGTGGGTGTGAGGATGTATGCCTACCATGCCCCTTACTCCCAGGACATACATCTCCCTCCTCTCTGCCTGCAAGTTCATCTCCTCTTTACCCTCATCTTGAGGCAGGGTAAGGAGGTATCATGGGCCCCTTCTTGGGTAAAACAATTGGAGATTCATTCCCTGTGGATCATTACTCCAAGAGAACAGTAGGACAATCAAGAGAGGAGGTTGGGCTCCACCCAGACTACATATTTCTCATTCTTGAAGTCAAAAGACCTCCCTGACCACACATGCAGAGAAAGGCTCCTTGGAGGTCAAAAGGGGAGTGATGCTAAGTGATGCTAAGTACTCATAGGCCTCTTTGGTGGAATCCATCCTGGCTGAGAGATGCATGCACACACAAGGAGGATCCTGAGATATATCAAATATGGCTCAGAACCAGGCAAGGCAAAATGATTGGCCAAAGGAAACCCAGAAGAAATGTCCCATGTAAGTGATTCAAACTGCCACAAGGGTGCAACTCTCTCTGAGTATGCCCATGTGTCTATCCACAGATACTCTTTTCCTCCAAATAAATACTTTGCTTCTTTCACTACTTTCTGTCTTTGTGGGAATTCTTTTTCTGCAAAGTCAAAAGGGCCAGGGCCTTGTCACTGACCACTGGTCTAGAGGCTAGGATTCGACACTCTCACTGCCATGACCCAACCCAATTTCTGGCCGGGAACCAAAGCCCTGTCTCAAGTCACTGCAGGCCAAGACCACTCCTTTTCAGTTCTTGTGTCCTTCCTGATGACCCTGTCCAATGTGACTGCTAGATCCAAGTTCCACAGACTGGCTGGCTTATGAACAATAGGTATTTATTTCTCCCAGTTCTGTAAGCTGGGAAGTCCAAGATCAAGGCACTAGCAGGGTAGATGGCAGCTGAGGGTCTCTTCTCTGGCTCACAGATGGTTGGGGCTGCCATGGGCACAGAAAAGGAGAAACTATTTTCCCTGCAGTCTTCCAGGTTGAGGACAGAGTTGATGCTCCATCACATTAGAATTTTGATTGGTAGCTTGGATGGTCTCTTGCTTCCCCAGTGGCTCAACAGTAAAGAATCCGTCTGCAATGCAGGAGCCATAGGAGACACAAGTTTGATCCCTGGGTCAGGAAGATTCCCTGGAGGAGAACATGGCAACCCACTCCAATATTCCTGTCTGGAGAATCCCATGGAACCTGGCAAGCTACAGTCCACAGGGTTGTGAAGAGTTGGCATGACTGAAGCAACTTAGCATGCACTTTGGACATTTTTTACCCGATGGTAGAAGACAGGAAGTCCTGGGCTCGCTAAAAGTTTTCAATCAGGGAAAGGGTGGATTATCCTCTGAACACATATTTTTTTTAAGTGTTTTGATCACATCCTAGGAGCTGTTCCATCAACAGAACCACTGCTTCTGTGTTTCTTCCTCCCTTTTTCCTCTTCCTTTTGGTAAAGATTTTTCATTAATGGAGTGATCACTCTGTGGAGGGAATACAGTTATGAGAAATCTCAGCTTACTTAACATCTTTCTTTGAAAGTTCAAAATATTACCTCAAATGCTCTCTTTTAATCTTTTTGATTTTTCCTTTGAGTAGATATGTTTCCCCTAGGCTGAATGCATAAAATGTTTCCTTAAGATGTTGAAGATTTGCAGATACAAGCAATATGTCAATATCTCCCTAGTCTTACTACACATTTGTCTTAAAGTTCCCTTTTGTTGTTGTTGTTGTTGTTTTTAAAGAATCTGAGATCATGTTGGCCTGCAGAATGGGCTAGGTCATTGTTCTACTTCTTATATGAGGTGAGATATGGGGGCTTCACCAAGGACACATACTAGGAAGGATTAAAAAGACACTCTGAAGAGTGAGGCTGAAACCAAGCAGGACCCTGTAGTGATGGTTTGACAACTCTGTGAATAGATTAAAGATACAATGAATTGTAGACTTTAATGGATTAATCTGAGTATGTAAATTATGTTTCAAGAAAGCTGTTGAAAAGAAAACAGACAAGGAAAGGAAAGAATCAAATATGGAGCAGGAGATGAGAAAAAAAGCAGAACCTTGGCCAATGCATTCTGCAAGCATTGAACCATCTACCCACTGTCACACCATCATATACTAAGGTGTCAAGGAAGACAAAGATGTGAATCTTCCCCTCCAAGCACACAGGCTTCCAAGAGTACAGACCTCTTACCCAACAGTGAGTCCACCCAGGTAAGAGTGGGATGGAGATAACTGGAGGCATCACAGCAGATGAGAGGATGGAATGATGAACTCCACCCTGGGGAGGAGAAAGCAGAAAGGACTCCCAGCAAAGATTATGCTTTAGTGGGCTCTGCAGGCTGTGAGCATCCCAATCGCAAAGTGATGGCAACAGGAAGTAGCAGGGTCCACTGCGGATGGTGTGGGGAACGGGGAGGGGGAGTGGGAAGCAGGAGAGTCCTGTAAGCTGCCACCACCAAGGGCTTCATCTACCAAGATAAGAGGGGTATCTGGTGGTCCAGCGGTTAAGACTTCACCTGCCAACACAGAGGGTGCAGGTTTAATCCCTGGTCGGGGAAGTAGGAGCCCACATGCTTCAGGGCCAAAAGCCCCCAACATAAGACAGAAGCAATGCCGTAACACATTTAACAAAGACTTTTAAGATGGTCCACATAAAAAAAAATAATCTTATAAAAAAGGCAGGGAGGGCATCTGATGATACTTTAAAAAAAAAAACAACCCAGACCCAATTACATACTGCTCGCCTTCCATGGTGGCTCAGAGGTTAAAGCATCTGCCTGCAATGTGGGAGACCTGGGTTTGATCCCTGGGTTGGGAAGATCGCCTGGAGAAAGAAATGGCAACCCACTCCAGTATTCTTGCCTGGAGAATCCCACGGATGGAAGAGCCTGGTAAGCTGCAGTCCATGGGGTCGCAAAGAATCGGATACGACTGAGTGATTTCACTCTTTTGTTTATCGGCCATGCAGCACACAGGGTCTTAGTTCCCTGGCCAGGGATCAAACTGGGACCCCCTACATTGAATGTGCAGTTTTAACCACTGTACTAACAGGGAAATTCTTTTTCTTCCCCATGTGTAGAGCTCTGTATGGCCTTTAGACTAGAAATGCAGCCATCAACTCTCTGGTTCTCAGTCTTCTGGACCCAGGCTGTTAACACAAGTTCATGTGAGGCCAAACAAATGAGTTTGGAGCACAGAAGGGTTTATTGCAGGGCCATAAAAGGAGATGGATGGCTCATGCCCTTAAAAAGCCTTGAGCTCCCCCAAAAGATTTGGCAAGACACTTTTTAAAAAGGCCAAGTGAGGAGAGGGAGGCTATTACAGGGTCTGTGATCAGTCTACCCACAGTTCTCTGATTGGCAGATGGTGTGGTAACAGGTGGTGTCACGGGGTTCACATTATCAGTCTTTAGGCTCCAGGAGGCCTGGGGCTATGTGTTCAGGGTCATCAGGTAGTTAACATCTTCTATTTAATGGAGAGTTTTCACATCTGTAAAACAACTCGGGAAATGGGCATCAAATACTGTTATCTAGGTAATTCAGAGCAGAAGAACCTGGGGGAAAAGTCTGCCCCCACCAAGGCACCACGCCGCCCTACACCATTATAAGACTAGAACTAACCCATCGGGTCTTCCAGCTTGTGACTCATCCTTCAGATCTTGGGCTTTGCTATCTCTGTAATTGTGTGAGCCAATTCCTCATCATGAATCTCTTTATTAATATCTACTGCTACTGCTAAGTCACTTCAGTCGTGTCTGACTCTGTGCGAACCCATAGATGGCAGCCTACCAGGTTCTGCCATCCCTGGGATTCTCCAGGCAAGAGCGCTGGAGTGGGTTGCCATTGCCTTCTCCAATGCATGAAAGTGAAAAAAGAAAGTGAAGTCGCTCAGTTGTGTCCGACTCTTAGCAACCCCATGGACCGCAGCCTACCAGGCTCCTCCGTCCATGGGATTCTTGGCAAGAGTACTGGAGTGGGTTGCCATTGCCTTCTCCAAAATTAATATCTATATGTATATAAATATCTTGCCTTAATTCAGACTTCATTGCTCCCAGAATAAACCAACAGCCAATGAAATGTGAAGAACTATGTGTGATAAACAGGTGTTCCAGTGGGTAGGGGGCCAGGCTGTATGAACAGGAGGCTCAAGGGTGCCATTCAACAGGAGTAAAGGAAATGACATTCTAATCAGATGGCAAATGCCAGCCCTGGGTAATTACAGTCTGCCCCAGGTTCTTCTCAGACTATTAGTACTATGGGGAGTAGTTTGCATCTAAATTAAAATTGGACTTCAAAGAGACTGGATGAGCTTGCCCGTCTAAAGATAGAAAAACGTGACAGACAGGTTACTAATTACTAAGGAGTTCTATACCAGTGGCTGGGGAGAGGGGAAAAAAGAAATGATGATAATAATAAAGCAGGTCGGGGCACCTGGCAAAAAGTACAGGAAAACAGCATATGAGTAATCAGAAACTAACTTCTGTAATCCATTATTTTTCGTACTATATATTGGATATATTATACATATGTGTGTGATACATAGTAGAGATGTAATATACATGTCTGTGCTATATATGGTTTCCCTGATAGCTCAGCTGGTAAAGAATACGATATATATTATATGCTATATCTCATGCTGGGAGCTCCTCAGGTAGCACTAGTGGTAAAGAGTTTGTCTGCCAATGCAGGAGACAAAAGAGATTCGGGTCTGATCCCTGGGTCAAGAAAATCCCCTGGAGTAGGAAATGGCAACCCACTCCAGTATTCTTGTCTGGAAAATTCTGTGGGTAGAGGAATCTGGCAGGCCACAGTCCATGTGATTGCAGAGTCAGCACAGCTAAGCCACTGAGCACACATATATTCAGTTCAGTTCAGTTCAGTTCAGTTGATCAGTTCTGTCCGACTCTTCCTGACCCCATGAATCACAGCACGCCAGGCCTCCCTGTCCATCACGAACTCCCGGAGTTCACCCAAACTCATGTGCATCGCGAGTCAGTGATGCCATCCAGCCATCTCATCCTCTGTCATCCCCGTCTCTTCCTGCCCCTAATCCTTTCCAGCATCAGGGTCTTTTCCAATGAGTCAACTCTTCACATGAGTTGGCCAAAGTATTGGAGTTTCAGCTTTAGCATCAGTCCTTCCATTGAACACCCAGAACTGGTCTCCTTCAAGATGGACTGGTTGGATCTCCTTGCAGTCCAAGGGACTCTCAAGAGTCTTCTCCAACACCACAGTTCAAAAGCATCAATTCTTTAGAGCTCAGCTTTCTTCACAGTCCAACTCTCACATCCATACATGACTACTGGAAAAACCATAGCCTTGACTAGACAGACCTTTGTTTGCAAAGTAATACCTCTGCTTTTGAGTATACTATCTAGGTTGGTCATAACTTTCCTTCCAAGGAGTAAGCGTCTTTTAATTTCATGGCTGCAGTCACCATCTGCAGTGATTTTGGAGCCCCCCAAAATAAAGTCTGACACTGTTTCCACTGTTTCCCCATCTAGTTCCCATGAAGTGATGGGACCAGATGCCATGATCTTAGTTTTCTGAATATTAAGCTTTATTTACATTACTTTGTGAATTAGTTATGCAAATATAGGGCTAAGTAAAATTTCAAAATATATAAGATGAAATTCTACATATAAAACAGTGTATTTGGGGGAATTCCCTGGTCGTCCAATGGTTAGAACTCCATAATTTCACTGCTGAGGGCCTGAGTTCAAGCCCTCATCAGGAAACTAAGATCCCACAGGCAGTATGGTACAGCCAAAAAAGAAAAATAAACAGTGTATTTTCACATCTTTTGGTAGTGTTTCTAGAACATATGTGCAATATATGTTATATTTAATATATGTACTACTATGTGTAGAACATATAAGCAACACATAATTTTACATATATTTGCATATATACATTTATATTTCATAAACTACACATACATAGTCTTCTTTTACATCTCATTTCCAAAGTGCGTTTGATTTCTCCATGATAACTTAAGAAATCAGTTCACTAGAAAAAGTCTGCATGAGCTTAGTAACCACACCATTTTCACTGAAGGCTTCCCTTTGGTATCTTGCTTAGGCATCCAAAATATTTACAGGGTCATGAATAAATAAACCTGTCCTCACCACATCTTGACATGGCAGGGCAGGATGCTAAATACAGAATCGACTTTGGCCTTAGAACCCTAAAAAATGTCTATTTTCTCTTGCTTCTCTAAATAGGTATATGGGACTTCCCTGGCGGTCCAATGGTTTAAGACTGCGCCTCCAGTCGAGGGGGTGCAGGTTCAATGCCTGGTCTGGGAACTAAGATTCTGCAAGATGCATGGTGGAAAAAAAGAAAAAAGATTTCTTGAACTGAATAAAAATGAAAATGCAACATATCAACTTGAAAAAAGAATTAAAATAAATAAAAGAGGCACAATTATGGTAAGGAGAAAAAATTCCTGCCTGACTTGAGATCTGACCCGAGTTCTTTACTGATGATGCTTCCCTGTTTCCATCACTCATGCAATTCTGGGAATTCCCAGCGTCGTGTTCCTTCCTTATGGGTTTACCTTAAATCTTCTCATGCTTGATTATTCATTTAGCTGCATGGCATGACCACCCTGCAATTGGAAAAATCAGCTTAGAGTATGTGTGAGGACTACCGAGCAGCGTATTTGCTGCTGAAACGAGGGTCCGCTGAAGAGCGCAGGAGAGCCTTAAAGACCTGCTCTAATAAGGATCACATCCATCTTCACCTTCTGCTCTATTAAACCTGGGGGATCGGATACCTGGAGGACATTCCGTGTGCCAGCTGGTCCTCTTTCCCACGTTCCCCAGCTCTCTGCACTTAATTCCTTGGGTTTCTCAAGACAGATGACAGCCAGGGGCAATATTTACAGCTAATCTAGACAGCTGCTTCAGTGACAGGAATTACAGCTCTCTCTCACTTCCGCCCGCCAGGACTAGTCTTATTTGTGGGCCCAGACTGCCTAAAATTTATGTCTATTTCCTTTAGTAAATCTTTATTAAAAAGAGGCTCTTCTCTCTGTATTCAGAGGGTGAATTCTTTCCGTTTTATTAAATAAATTTGTATAACCTACGTGTCGTGCGTGCACATCCCTTTTTTGGTATGTGTGTGTTCTCTTGACTCATCCTTGAAGGAGTAGTAAACACATGTGGAAGGGGTTGGCCAGGGAAATAGAAAAGGATCCAGGGTTCTAAGGCGGCCCCGAAAGGGAAGCTTTTTCCTCTGTGATGCACCCTCATCATGCTGGGTGGTTCCACGATGTGTGTGCATGCTCAGTCATGTCTGACTCTTTGCGACCCATGGACTGTAGCCCACCAGGCTTCTCTGTCCATGGGGTTTTCCAGGCAAGAATACTGGAGTGGGTTGCCATTTTCTTCTCAAAGGGATCTTCCCATCCCAGGGATCGAGCCTCCGTCTCCTGTATTGGCAGGCAGATTCTTTACCACTAGCGCCACCTGGGAAGTCCACCTGGTTCCACTCTAGCCAC
This sequence comes from Madoqua kirkii, assembly GCA_006408675.1. Classification (NCBI taxonomy): domain Eukaryota; kingdom Metazoa; phylum Chordata; class Mammalia; order Artiodactyla; family Bovidae; genus Madoqua; species Madoqua kirkii. The sequence continues at coordinate 27,094 of SJYC01114474.1, read as the reverse complement.
GGTCAGCTGTCCAGCTGCCTTTCTCTTTGGCCACCCTCCACGTTGTAGAGACCACATGACTAGCCTTTTCATCAAGCTGCCGTATCAGGGGAAAAGCCAGTCACGTGCTACTGGGGCCTGCTTGACATCAGAGCTTCCCATCTGGGCTGCTCCATATCCTATGGATTCTCCAAGGACTCCCCGGGGATGTGTGCTGATGGTTATCTGCTAATGGTCTATCTTCTCCTCATGTCATTCCCCCAGGGTAGGACAGGTTGGTGGCCTCTTATAAAATCTCCAGGCCAACGGTTGTTTTTCTGCTTGCAGATATCAGAAAATCCACTCAAACTGGATTCAGCAAAAAAAAAAAGTGGCTCAAAATAATTTGATATAAATAAAATGTTTAGCTCTACTGGGCCCCAGGAATTCAAGCAAGCCATCAATATCCAGTTCTTCTTCACTCTTCCTTCTCTGATGTGGCTTTCCTTTTTCAATCCATCTATGGTTCCAGGCTCTTATTATCTATAAGCTTTTCAAAAATTAAAAAAAAAAATATCTGATAACTTCAGCAAGAAGAGTTCTGCAAGAAAGAGTCTTAAAAATGGATACAAAACACACAAATTGTACTTGTGCATTTTGCATTGATTTGTACCCCTGTCGCTGAGATCTTGGGAGCTAAATGACACTGCTTGACCAGACTTTGCAGGCTGAGTTGATTCCATTGCATTTCCATAGGTGGCACTAGTGGTAAAGAAGTGGCCTGCCAATGCAGGAGACACAGGAGAGGCAGGTTTGATCCCTGGGTGGGGAAGATCCCCTGGAGAAGGTCATGGCTACCCACTCCAGTGTTCTTGCCTGGAGAATCCCATGGATGGAGGAGCCTGGTGGGCTACAGTTCATGGGGCCACAGAGAGTTGGACACGACGGCATACAAGCTACAACAAGCCAGCATATTCCACTGCTGCATCTGAAATGTGCAGAGAATTTGGAAACAAAGCCACACTAAAGCCAGTCGCTCTTACTCCAGAGCCACATTCAGACCTGCTCTATACATCCTGGGATTTGGGCTACACGCTGGTGTTTATTTTTAAAACTGACCTACTTTCCACGCCTGAAATGGGAGAGAATCCATGGGGGCAGTTTGTCTCTGCGGTGTCAGAGAGAAAGACCATGGAGCTGATTATGTGGGCGAACACAAAGGTCATGCCCGGATGGCAGGTACCTTTCGAGTTCTGTGAAGGTATAAAGGTACATCGCAGCCAGCGGGGACTGTGAAACACGGCCAGGAATTCAGCATTCTCTTAACAGCAGTGGGGAGAGAGAGAGAAAGCCTTTCAGGGAAGATCTTTTATTGTCACAGAACGTGAGAAAATAAAAGTCTATTTCACAAAGGTCTGGCCTGAATAAAGCAACACCTTTAAGATAGACTTCAAAACTCAAAATGTGCAGCAGAAAGGTAGACACTGGTGTATTCAGCAGGAAATGGTATTTTTGAAGAAGACTGAGAGAGACTGATTAATTAAAGCTCTCTCTGCCCTCTGTGAGCCTTTGGCCATCACAGATTTTTTTGAGTAATAAAAAGCCATTTTCCTAAGGATCATTCCCAGCTCTGCTAAGAGGAATGTACCCATTCTGACCGGAGTGTGCAAATAATTTTGTTGTCAGCCACCCAGGCAACAGAAGGTAGCTGGACTGTGCAGAAAATCTGATGGTCATATACCATGCTGTTCCATTTCTAATTATAGCCACCAAGGCTAACTTTCCCTGGGTTTGGAGATCCTGGTCTCAGAGGGCACCCAGGCTGGCACTCCTTCAGAACAAAATACAAAACCACTATTTTCTCAAATTCCCTTTTATGTGCTTTTGCATTTTGTCAAACTCTGGGATGATGAAACGGAGGAGACTTTTACTAAGCACCCTCCATAGATGACTCGGATAATGATCTGTTACCTTTTGGACAATGGAGAAGGCATTCAGTGCTTTTACTTTTTTTTTTTTTTATCATCTACAAGGGCACTTAATCACTGGACTGCCATAGTTTTATCATGAGATTAGTTCCTATTTTAATTAGAAAAATGGCCTCTGGAGAATGCTTAGGCTGGTAGCAATGGCTACTTTTTTTTTTGCTTTTTTGCTTTAGTTCTCTGGACATTGGCAGGTGGTAACTCATGATTCCATGTATGTCTCTTTAACTTTGTTTTAGAAGGAACGAGGTTCTTTATGGTTCCATGTCTGCGGGTAATGCAACAGCTGCTGATTATGCTAATTCCTGCTTACTTGCAAAGAGGCTTGTTTTTATTTTGTGCCTCGCCAGCTGTCAACAAAGACATTTTAGGAATAATTGCCATATTTAAAGGCAGACTTCATTCCAGTGTCCTACTGTGGATCCTCTCAGCATGAGGACCATCAGAATTCTGCATAGAGACCTCTGATATTAGAAGGGCAGGCACAATGGTGGGATGGCAGTCTTGGCCCGGTTCCCCATCACCTGTCTCCCTCACTTGAGCAGGGAATGATCGTCACAACAGAACGAATTCTTGACTTGCTTTGCCCAGAGGAGATCGAAATGCTGCACTTGTCACAGGTTTGGGAAAGACCTCATTTCATGGTAGTTAAGGAGGCTGAAGTTTCATCACTTCATCACTGATGTTTGAGAAAACCTGCTCTCAAATTGAAAATTCCAGCAATCTTCAGAGAGCCCATTTTACTGTCTTCAAAGCTTTGACATGCCTTCTCACTTAGTGATCAGAATAAAAAACCAAGGATTGTTTTTGAGCAAATAATTGTGTTCCTGATCTTCCTTCAAGATTTTACTTTATTTGTATGTTATAGCCCAGATTTTATTTCATGAGAGAAGTAGAGGAATTTTGCAATTGCATATTCTTTTTTTTTTTTTGCAATTGATATTCTACACAATGAAGAAGAAAAAGGTCAGTAAACGAAAGCACACTGATCTCCATTATTTCTTTTCCAACCATTATCCTCTTTCTGCTCAGACATCTTTTTAGTTAATAAACAAATTGAAATCAAGTAGTTTTTGTAGAAGAACCACTATGGCACTCCTATCTGTACCTGTCTATGGAAATAGGCCTCCACTCTTGATTATCCAGAAGGCTGTTCAGAACAGAAATTACTCTTAGAGGTAGGGTAGGGGGAGGCATAAAGTACTGGATATTAGATAGGCTCAAAGATGTATTGCATGATACTGGGAATATTGCCAATAATTTTATAATAAATGGAAATGGAAAATAACCTTTAAAATTGTATAAAAATAATTTTTTAAATTATACTTAAAACTTTATCTCAATTTCCTTAAAGCATAATGTGAGGACAAGAATCTAATATTGTTTCCTTGGATAAATCCCCCAAATATTCTCCAGGCAAGAATACTGGAGAGGGTTGCCATGCCCTTCTCCAGGGTATCTTCCTGACTGAGGGACCAAACCCACATCTCTTATATCTCCTGCATTGACAAATGAGTTCTTTACCACTAGTGCCACCTAGAAAGCCCCTCAAATTCTCCATCCATTAGCAAATGTGCAGACCTACTAGATTCCAAGGTGGGACTTTATTGCTGAATTCATTTCTTAAAGAGCATTCCCAGGCTACTTGGACCAGACAATGTATAGTAATGTAGTCAGTATCTAAGCACTGCTCTCTGTGAGTCAGCCTTGTGCTAATGGGGATGACAGGGATTTTAAAAATCCAGACCATTTTTAAAGGAACTAAGGGAAAGAGTGAAAAAATACAAAGTAAGTAACAGTGGGTCTCAGTCTTGTCTGATGTAGGGTGAAAAGCAGCTAAGAAAGCTTTGGGGCATAGCCAAGTTTTCATGGTGAGCATGAATGGGAATAGATGGATGATGAATCAATCAATCCTGCCTATGGGATGAGGCATCCATTAAAAAAAAAAAAGACATGAAAGGACAGGGATTGAAGGTTTCTTGGTTGCAGAGCACACAGAGATTTGAGGAGCATAGCACCGGAGAGGGCTTGGAAGCTCCACCCCTTTCCCCATGGCTTGCCCCATTCATCTCTTCCATCTGGCTATTCCTGAATTATATTCTTTCATAGGGGTTCCCTGGTGGCTCAGTGGTAAAGAATCTACCTGGTAGTACAGGAGCCACAGCTTCAATCCCTAAGTCAGGAAGATCCCTTGGAGAAGGAAATGACAACCCACTTCAGTATACTTAACCTGGGAAATCCCAGGGACAGAGTAGCCTGGCAGCCTACAGTCCATGGGGTTGCAAAAGGGTCACACACAGCCTAGTAAATAAGCAACAACAACATTCTTTCATAATCTAGTCAGTAAATGGTAATCTAGTCAGTAAAATGCTTTTCTGGGTTTTGTGAGCTATTTGAGCAAATTAACTGAACTCAAGAAGGGGGTCTTGGAAATCTTCCATTTACAGCGAATCTGTCAGAAGCACAGGTAACAACCTGGATTTGTGATTAACACCTAGATGGGGATAGTCTTGTGGGATCAGATGTTAATTCCAGGTAAATAGTGTTAGAATCTAATTGAATTGTAGGACACCCAGAAATTGGAAGATTGCTTGGTGGTGTGGAAAACCACCTTCATACACACACTGGAATTGGTACTGAAACAAGAGGGGAGGGGGCAGGGGCACAAAATTCAAAAGAATGACATCCCTTGAATGTTCAGTTCAGTTCAGTTCACTTCAGTTCAATTCAGTCGCTCAGTCGTGTCCAACTCCTTGCGACTGCATGGACTGCAGCACTCCAGGCCTCCCTGTCCATCACCAACTCCCGGAGTTCACTCAAACTCATCTCCATTGAGTTGGTGATGCCATCCAGCCATCTCATTTCTGTAGTCCCTTTCTCTCACCTTCAATCTTTCCCAGCATCAGGGTCTTTTCAAATGAGTCAGCTCTTTGCATCAGGTGGCCAAAGTATTGGAGTTTCAGCTTCAACACTGGTCCTTCCAATGAACACCCAGGACTGATCTCCTTTAGAATGGACTGGTTGGGTCTCCTTGCAGTCCAAGAGATTCTCAAGAGTCTTCTCCAACATCACAGTTCAAAAGCATCAATTCTTTGGTGCTCAGCCTCCTTCACAGTCCAACTCTCACATCCATACATGACTACTAGAAAAATCATAGCTTTGACTAGATGAACCTTTGTTGGCAAAGTAACATCTCTGCTTTTTACTATGCTGTCTAGGTTGGTCATAACTTTTCCTCCAAGGAGTAAGCGTCTTTTAATTTCATGGCTGCAATCACCATCTGCAGTGATTTTTGAGCCTCCCAAAATAAAATCTGCCACTGTTTCCACTGTTTCTTCATCTATTTGCCATGAAAACACTGGAGGAGGGCATGGCAACCCACTCCAGTATTCTTTCCTGGAGAATCCCCGTGGACAGAGGAGCCTGGCCAGCTACAGACCATGGGGTCGCAAAGTCAGACAGGACTGAGCTGCTAAGCACAGCATACACAGCCATAAGACATGACAAAAACTGGTTAGAATCAACTAGGTCCAAGATGGTGGAAGATTTGACTTCCAGTGGACCTTGAGCTTCATTATAATCTCATTGTAAAACATTAACATATTAAGTGACACACCCACCAGCACCATGACAGTTCCAAGGCCAACCTTCAAAGATCAAAGAATGGGCAGTGGCCCAATTCCTGAAAATCTTTACCATTTTCTCACAATAATTGGAATAATTCTCCCACTCATTAATTATGAAATTAGTCAACCCATAAAAACTAACCATGCCATATTTGGGGGCCCCTCGCCTTGTGAGATGGCCCACACTCTGTCTGTGGGGTGTGTTCTCTCTACATAAATCTACTTCTTAGCTATTGCTTTGTCTCTCACTGAATTCTTTCTGTGACAGGACATCAAGAACCTAAGCTTCATTAAGTCCTGAGAACAGGTGTGTCATCTCAGTTAAAAGACCATGGGTTCAAGCCTCAATCTGCCTTGCAGTTTCAGCACCAGAACTTTACTTAGGATCAGAATCAGAGATAATAAGAGACTCCTGCATAGTCTCTTATTCCCAAAATACAGACAAAATTATCACGTTCCCTATTTTTCTTCCATTTAATTTTAGAGTAGAGCATTGGGTCCAATTTGTAGAATCTTTATTATTAATTAGTATGACATCAGATGGTGAGGAAAGAGGATAATACCAGGTTTGCATTCACTTCACGAGCAATTGCTCTGTTTAGCTGATAGTGCATTTCATTTCTTTCTTATCAGTGTAACTCAAAGGTTTGTCTCTGTAACACACAGATGCCAGATGCTCTCCCTAATTAGTATTTCAAGTTCTACAGTGACCATCCCCAAGCTATGTACATCATTCTCCATTGTGAGAGGCCTTAACTCCTTTCTCCAACCCATGCAAGCCTTTAGTCTGACCTTCACAGCTGCTGCTTTGTGGACCACCACTTGGGAGGCTATTTTCAGCATCTTCTATTGGATAGCAGATTGGCACTATCATATGGGCAAATTGAAGCTACATGGATGGCAGGTCCAGAATCCTTGAGATTAAACTTTGAAAGTGGCCCCTTGGTTTCAGGTCATCATAGTGAAAGCAAGCAGGACTCTGTGGATCCCCCCTGGGTACAAATCCTTTCTGTGTCCCCTGTTTCTTGTTTGTAGAAAATAGGCTTTATTCAGCCTTCTTGACCTTCTCTGAGTTACAAAGGGCAGATTCAAAAATTTGCTTATCAGGGGAAGGAGGGGATGGAGAAGTAAAGGAGAATCAGTTCAGAAACAAGAGTGTAGCCTTGGGGCAGGGTCCTGGCTCCTCCCAGAGATATACCTAACACCATCTCTGAGTTCTTCTGAAGGAACTAATGTGCCCCCTCACATAGATGGTAACTACATGCTGAGACCCCAGACTGTCTGAAACCAGAAGGCTCATGATTAAGAGTCCTGGAGGTGCCCTGCTACCTCACCACCAACTGGTCAGAAGAAAGTCACTCACCCTGCAGCCCTCATCTCAAATTCTGCCTATCAAAACTTCCCCTGAAGACCAATGAAAGGACTTCGCTGGTGCCTGTAGCTAAGACTCCAAGCTTCCACTGCAGGGGCCCCAGGATAGATCCCTGGTTAGGGAACTAGATCCCCATGCCATAACTAAGAGTGTGCTTGCTGCCACTCAAGATCCTAATGCCTGAACAAAGATCAAAGATCCCACAAATCACAACTAAGACTTGGTGCAGCCAAATAAATAAATCAATAAAAAATATTTTTAAAAGAAAACCGATGGGAGTTCCAGTTTTTTGAGCACAAGCAACCAATTTTACCGGCTGGTTCTGTGCTGTGTTTAGTCACTCAGTGTATCCAACTCTTTGCAACCCCATGGAGTGTGGCCCACAAGGCTCCTCTGTCCATGGGGATTCTCCAGGCAAAAATACTGGAGTGGGTTTCCATGCTCTTCTCCAGGGGGTCTTCCCAACCCAGGGATTGAACTCAGGTGGATCTCCAACATTGCAGTGGATTCTTTACTGTCTGACCCACCAGGGAAGCCTGAAAATACTGGAGTAGGTAGCCTATCTTCTCTCCAGGGGAATCTTCCCAACCCAGGAATTGAACCAGGGTCTCCAGCAGTGTAAGCGGATTAGTCACAGCTTAGCTACCAGGGACGCCTTTTCCTGGCTTGGCCCTGCAATAAATTTTTCTCTGCTCCAAACACCAATAATTCTGTTTGTTTGGCTTCGCTGTGCATTGGGTACACCAGCTTGTGTTCAGTAACAATTGCTGCTCCTGTATCATGAGCTATCAGTCAGTAACGAGCTCACCTTCCAAGAAAGAGAAAGAGTTGAATATGGAGGGTCTTCATTGGAGGCCATTGCACTATCCTTGACAGACTTGTTTTGTACAAATGCATTAGCCTTCAGGGGTTTTCTCAGTTCCTCCCGGGAATAAAGCACATTGCTAATGACAGTGTTTGTATGTCCCCCACCCATCCCTAAACAATTCATATGCTTAAGCCCTAAGCCCTCAGCTCAGTTCAGTTCAGTTCAGTCTCTCAGTCGTGTCCGACTCTTTGTGAACCCCTGAACTGCAGCACGCCAGGCCTCCCTGTCCATCACCAACTCCCGGAGTTCACTTAGACTCACATCCATCGAACCATAATGCCATCCAGCCATCTTATCCTTGGTTGTCCCCTTCTCCTCCTGCCCCCAATCCCTCCCAGCATCAGAGTCTTTTCCAATGAGTCAACTCTTCACATGAGGTGGCCAAAGTACTCGAGTTTCAGCTTTAGCATCAGTCCTTCCAAAGAAATCCCAGGGCTGATCTCCTTCAGAATGGACTGGCTGGATCTCCTTGCAGTCCAAGACACTCTCAAGAGTCTTCTCCAACACCACAGTTCAAACCCATCAATTCTTCAGCACGCACGCAGCCTTCTTCATAGTCCAACTCTTATATCCATACATGACTACTGGAAAAACCATAGTCTTGACTAGACTGACCTTAGTCGGCAAAGGAATGTCTCTGCTTTTGAATATACTATCTAGGTTGGTCATAACTTTTCTTCCAAGGAGTAAGCATCTTGTAATTTCATGGCTGCAGTCACCATCTGCAGTGATTTGGGAGCCCCAAAAAATAAAGTCTGTCACTGTTTCCACTGTTTCCCCATCTATATCCCATGAAGTGATGGGACCAGATGCCATGATCTTCGTTTTCTGAATGTTGAGCTTTAAGCCAACTTTTTCGCTTTCCTCTTTCACTTTCATCAGGAGATGTGTATAAGAGACAGGGACAGTGGGCACCTCTCTCTCAATTCTTAAAGTAGCCCCCATGCCAGCTATTCTGAAATTTTTTCAGTGAAGCTGTTATAGGTCAAATGATTTGAATCAGCTCAGTGAGTTCCATTCCTCTCAACCACTGCCTGCTAAGTTGATTCTGTAGACCTCTGCACCTCTGTGCTCCAGAGTATCTGAGGCTATTGATATTTCTCCCTGCAATCTTGATTCCAGCTGGTGTTTCTTCCAGCCCAGCATTTCTCATGATGTACTCTGCATGGAAGTTAAATAAACAGGGTGACAGTATACAGCCTTGACGTACTCCTTTTCCTATTTGGAAACAGTCTGTTGTTCCACGTCCAGTTTTAACTGTGGCTTCCTGACCTGCATACAGATTTCTCAAGAGGCAGGTCAGGTGGTCTGGTATTCCCATCTCTTTCAGAATTTTCCACAGTTTATTGTGATCCACACAGTCAAAGGCTTTGGCATAGTCAATAAAGCAGAAATAGATGTTTCTCTGGAACTCTGTTGCTTTTTCCATAATCCAGCAGATGTTGGCAATTTGATCTCTGGTTCCTCTGCCTTTTGTAAAACCAGCTTGAACATCAGGGAGTTCACGGTTCATGTATTGCTGAAGCCTGGCTTGCAGAATTTTGAGCATTACTTCACTAGCATGTAGGATGAGTGCAATTGTGCGGTAGTTTGAGCATTCTTTTGCATTGCCTTTCTTTGGGATTGGAATGAAAACTGACCTTTTCCAGTCCTGTGGCCACTGCTGAGTTTTTCAAATTTGCTGGCATCATCTTTCAGGATTTGAAATAGCTCCACTGGAATTCCATCACCTCCACTAGCTTTGTTTGTAGTGATGCTTTCTAAGGCCCACTTGACTTCACATTCCAAGATGTCTGGCTCTAGATTAGTGATCACATCATCATGATTATCTGGGTCCTGAAGATCTTTTTTGTACAGTTCTTCTGTGTATTCTTGCCACCTCTTCTTAATATCTTCTGCCCTAATGTTGTATTTGGAAGTAGATGGTATTTGGAAGTAGATGTAATGGAATATGTGCAGTCACTTCAGAAACAGTCCACCTCACCTCCTGAAGTTAAGAGCAATGATGGATGTAGCACAGTGACTAACCCGTGGGCTCGGCTGTCCCCTTGGCCAACATTTCTATTCATCTCATTTAATTTCTACAACAGTCCTCTGTGGCAGGAGTTTTCACCCTTTTGTTCTGAAGACTGACAAATGAAATTCCAAGAAATTAAGCCACTGTCCGAGGTCACAAAGCCTGGAGGTGGCAGAGCCTTGAGTCTCACCCAGATTTGTCAACAGAAAATGGAAATGATCTAACTCAGGGATCCCCAACCCCTAGAACATGGACTGGTACCCATCTATGGCCTATTAGGAACCAGGCCACGTAGCAGGAGGTGAGTGGTGGGGAAGGGAGCAAAGCTTCTATATTTATAGCCACTCCCCCTCACTTGCATCCATCTGGTCCATGAAAAATCTGTCTTCCATAAAACCAGTTCCTGATGCCAAAAATATTGGGGACCACTCACCTAACTAATTTACCTCCCCCTCCCTCCTGAGAGCCAAAGTCACTCAAGGCCTCTGGATACTTAAGCCAGTAACCACCCTGGGACTCAGTTCTATCACCTGTGGAATAGGACCACAGCAATGCACAGACTTGAATCACTAGGGCAATTAAAAGCATCTTTGTAAGGATGCTGGATTCTCCTTTTCTCAACAACAGGAAATCCAGCCACAGGAGTTCATGGAACTAGTATAATAATAATAATGGTACCCAGAGACAGAAGGACTCAGAGAGGGGCACCCAGGAGCTGAGTGAGTGATAGCCCTGTTCATTTTGTTCTTGGTTGGGTGAAGCTCATGATATAACCAAGCAGGAACTTTCAGGGCCTTCCTGGGCAGACCCTTCCCCCATATCCTTTGGTTTATTTCCTCTCTGAAGTTCTAGATAATAGTATCTGAGACACATTTTCTGGGTTGTTTTAAAGATGCTAAAACCACCACCAAATGGAAGAAAGTAACTATTTGGTGACCATGAGCAGACAGCCCCCCAGACCGACAGGCACCTAAGGATTGTTAACTCCTGTAGCATCACCCTGTTACCTCGTAATCAACTAGAGAATTATGCACAAGCAGATCACATACCCTGGGACACCCCTCCCTTACCTGGCATTTGCTTTGCTGGGACTTCCCTGGTGGTCCAGTGGTTGAGAATTCACCTTGCAGTGCAGGGCATGTGAAGTTGATTCCTGGATAGGGAACAAAGATACCACATGCTGTTGCTTTTCAGTCACTCAGTCATGTCCGACTCTTTGCTACCCCATGGACGGCAGCACATTGGGCTTCCTTGTCCTTCACCATCTCCCGGAGTTTGCTCAAACTCATGCCCATCAAGTCTGTGATGCCATCCGACCATCTCATCCACCATATACCACAGAGCAACTAAGTCCCAGTGCTATAACTGCTGGGCTTGTGTCCTCTTGAGCCCATATGTCTCAATTAGAGAGTCCATGAGCCACAAGAAATGATCTTGCATAATGCAGGGAAGATCCCTCATACTGAAGCTAAGACTCAGCACAGCCAAATAAATTTTAAAATGCTTTGCTGGAACCCAGCAGGGAGTTCACATGTTTTGAGCATTAGCTGCCCTGAACTCTTTTCTTGGTACCTGCAATAAACACTATGCTTTCTTTCACTATAACCCAGTGTCAGTAGATTGAGTTTATGCGGGCAAGCGGACCCCAGACTGCTTCAGTAACAGCATTTTCCGTATGGGTTTCAGCAGACTCCTCACTCCCCCTGGCCAGGGAGCTTTGTGTCAGTCCTTCTGGACTCATGGAGAAGTGTAATAGAAAAGATAAATGGATCTACTCAGGCAGGTATCTTAACCTCTGTGTTCTCATCTGTAGAATGGGTACCAGTGGCACCACCTTCAAGTGCTTCTCTAAAGCAGGTCCCATCTCTGAAAGTAAACCTCAAAGAAGACAGGGCCCTTACCTCCCAGTTTCTGTGGGATGGTAGCAGTCCAGCTTTGGCAGATGCCTAACTCAGATGGTAAACAATCTCCTTGCATTGTGGGATACCTGGTATCCCCTGGAGAAGGAAATGGCAATCCACTTTAGTATTCCTGCCTGGAACAGTGTATGGACAGAGGAGGCTGGTGGGTCACAGAGAGTCAGACATGACTGAGTGACTGACACTTTCTTTCTTCTCCCTCCCAAGACCACCTCCTGCCATAAAGGTATGAATTTTGTCTTTCCCCTGGAGAAAGCCAGTTAGCTAAAGCAGAGGGTCAGTCCAGGATTCAAATAAAGTTAGGGCCAACGCCCTGTGAAAAATAGTGTTGCCACGTTCTCTCACTTGAAGACATGCATATAATTGGTTGGCTTGAGACTTCCCTGGTGGTCCAGTGGCTAAGACACTACACTCCCAATAACGGGGACCACAGGGACCAGGGTTCAATCCCTGATTGGGAAACTAGGTCCCATCTGCCACAAAGAAAAGATCCTTCATGCTGAAACCAAGACTTGGTGCAGCCAAATAAATAGTTGGATATTTTTTTAAAAAAATCATAATGGGTAGGCTGCAGAAGAGGGTGAGATTTCTGTTTTCCCAGTCTTAGCTCTTAGGCACTACCCTCTGGTGCATATCACTTTCTGGTTTAACGGTTATTGAACAATAAATCTTTTCTTTCTCTACCATCTTTATGAAGAGGGTTTTCTAGGTTGGGAGAGGATTTTGCTTTCAATTATATTCAACACTCTCCCAAATCTAGGGATGTTCTATATTAGAGATGTGCAGTTAGATGTTACCAAAAAGAGGAAAACGGGGCTGACACAGACTTATTCAACAATTACTTGACAATATCCAGAAAAAATAATGAAAAGCTCCAATTTGCCCTTTTATTTGCAAAGCTCCCCCTCTCCCTATCCATATCCTTGCCACAGTGGAAACCAGTAATATTTCACTTTTTGAGGGGAATTCTTGCTTCCAGAAACGTGATTCTTAAAAATGTTAACATCTATCAATTAAACGTGCAAAGAAACTTTAAAAAAATTTTTTATTGAAGTATAGTTGATTTATGATGTTATGTTAATTTCTGTTATACATCAAAGTGACTGGGTTATACAAATACACATTCTTTTTCATATTCTTTTCCATTATGATTTATTATTAAAGATATTGACTATAGTTCCCCATGCTACACAGTAGGACCTTGTTTTTCAAAGAAACTTAAAAAAAAAAATTATCCTGATGTGTCCCACTCTCTCCCCAAGACCCCAGACTGCTAGCCTACACTCACCCAACTTCCACTACTGCTTCTGTGCCTGCGTAGGGGATCCGCCTCTGCTGTCCCACAGGGCTCTCAGCCTCCCCTCTGCGCGCCTGCCCGGTCTCTCTGCAGTGGAGGCGGGGCCAACCCGTTGCGCTGGAAACCACGGGGGCGGGGCCAAGAGGAGGCACCACCTCCTCCTAGGACTTCTGGGCACACAGCTCGGCTTGTCGCGAGTACGCGCAGATGACATCGGCTCCACTAAAGTCCTTGGCATCTCAGGACAGGGTGTGGATTGAGTAGGATATGACACACACGACGCATGGGCCACCTGGCGGCCACGCGGAGAAATAATTCGGCCCGCGTCCTGTGGACAGTGCAGATACACGCCGGCTCCGGCTGTGTTGACCTGCTCTGTCTCCCCACGTTTGAAGGCCTGACTTCCTGGAAGGCGGCGGGGGGGCGGGGGTAGTCCTCAGACTTGAAAAGGAAAGAAGTCGACCCAACAGAGGTCACGAAAGGAACTGGCTTCGTGCATCCTCTTTGCTTTAAGAACGGAGCCCTCCCAGCGTACCTTGTCCGAACGGAACACAAACTCCAGGGGTCGGGGGTCTAAGGAGCAAGACTGGAGCTTTCCGAGTTGGGGTCACTGGCCAAACGCTGTCGTAAAACGTTCATTTCGCGTTGAGGACTGAAGCAGCCGAGGTTTTTTCCCAGGCCCCCACCTGCCTGGTGCCATATCCTGTGCCTCCCCTTCTAGAGCATCTTGGGAACCGGCCGAGCTCCTATTTCTAGCCCCGTCTGCCCCAGATGAGGTTGCATCTGCCCTCACCTGTTCAAGGAAATAACTCCAGCAATTTTCGCTTCTCTCCCCACAGCTTCAGCTGTTCCCTCTCCTCACATCCTTTTCCGGTCACTTCATCAACGAAACTCTTCAACAGCACTACTTGCATCCAGATCTTTGTGTGTTGAATGCATTTTGTGTAAAAAAAAGTCTTCAAGCACATAGATATAAACTCCTAGATGAGTCTCCTCCTGGGACAAAACGCTGCTCTATTGATATTGCTTCTGTCACATTTTATTATCACGTTTGTTTCTGATGTTTCTCAACCCCCATATCTGACAATTGTCAGCATCCAAGTCACCTTGCTTATTTAACTTCTATGCAGAGTACATCATGAGAAACGGAAGAAGCGCAGGCTGGAATCAAGATTGCTGGGACAAATAGCAATAACCTCAAATATGCAGATGACACTACCCTTATGGCAGAAAGTGAAGAGTAACTAAGAAGCCTCTTGATGAAAGTGAAAGAGGAGAGTGAAAAAGTTGGCTTAAAGCTAAAAATTCAGAAAACAAAGATCATGGTAACTGGTCACATCACTTCATGGGAAATAGATGGGGAAACAGTGTCAGACTTTATTTTGGGGGGCTCCAAAATCACTGCAGATGGTGACTGCAGCCATGAAATTAAAAGACGCTTATTCCTTGGAAGAAAAGTTATGACCAACCTAGACAGCATATTGAAAAGCAGAGACATTACTTTGCCAACAAAGGTCCGTCTAGTCAAGGCTATGGTTTTTCCAGTGGTCATGCATGGATGAGAGTGAGAGTTGGACTGTGAAGAAGGCTGAGCGCAAAAGAACTGATACTTTTGAACTGTGGTGTTGGAGAAGGCTCCTGAAAGTCCCTTGGACTGCAAGGAGATCCAACCAATCCATTCTAAAGGAGATCAGTCCTGGGTGTTCATTGGAAGGAATGATGCTAAAGCTGAAACTCCAATACTTTGGCCACCTCATGCAAAGAGTTGACTCATTGGAAAAGACTGTGATGCTGGGAGAGATTAGGGGCAGGAGGAGAAGGGGACAACAGAGGATGAGATGGCTGGATGGCATCACTGACTCAATGGACATGGGTTTGGGTAGACTCCGGGAGTTGGTGATGGACAGGGAGGCCTGGCGTGCTGCGATTCATGGGGTCACAAAGAGTCAGACACGACTGAGTGACTGAACTGAACTAAAGGGCTTTAGGAAGAGGACCTGGTTGTCATTTTAGCTGAAGCTTTCTTAGAGGGGTTAATTTATAAAGAAACTCAGCAGGCTAATTTATAAAGTAACTCCTAGAAGACAGTCAATCTGAAGTGTGAACTTTTTCATTATATCTCCTATTATAACTTCTTAGTAAAAGTGAATTCTGTCCTGTACTTAGGTATTATTAAAACTTCCTTTGCTATATTAAATTCTGCCAAACAAAAAAATAATTGTACATTCACACATACATGTATATGCAATATATATCCACTTTTACATAGGTAGCCATTGAATTTTGCAAAAAATAATTAATAAAATAAAAAGTCACAAATACCAACAGTGATGTTTTCTCAGTAAATTTATGGTAGCTCTGAAGCAATTTCAAACCTGATTTGTAAAAGTCTTATATTTAAGAATCATAAAATATCATTAGGAAAATTCTGAAAGAGATGGGAATACCAGACCACCTGACCTGCCTCTTGAGAAACCTGTATGCAGGTCAGGAAGCAACAGTTAGAACTGGACATGGAACAACAGACTGGTTCCAAATAAGAAAAGGAGTGTGTCAAGGCTGTATATTGTCACTCTGCTTATTTAACTTCTATGCAGAGTACATCATGAGAAACGCTGGACTGGAAGAAGCACAAGCTGGAATCAAGATTGCCAGGAGAAACATCAATAACTTCA
Organism: Madoqua kirkii; assembly: GCA_006408675.1. NCBI lineage: Eukaryota > Metazoa > Chordata > Mammalia > Artiodactyla > Bovidae > Madoqua > Madoqua kirkii. Next base: position 11,377 of record SJYC01114474.1, on the reverse strand, counting down.
GATATGCCAATGACACTACTTTTATGGCAGAAAGTGAAGACGAGCTAAAGTGTCTCTTGATGAAAGTGAAAGAGGAGAGTGAAAAACCTGGCTTAAAACTCAACATTCAGAAAACTAAGATCATGGCATCCAGTCCCATCACTTCATGGCAAATAGATGGGGAAACAGTGGAAATAGAGGCTGACTTTACTTTTCTGGGCTCCAAAATCACTGCAGATGGTGATTGGAGCCATGAAATTAAAAGACGCTTGCTTTTTGGAAGGAAAGTTATGATCAACCTAGACAGCATATTAAAAAGCAGAGACATTACTTTGCCAACAAAGGTTCATCTAGTCAAGGCTATGGTTTTTCCAGTGATCACGTATGAATGTGAGAGCTGGACTATAAAGAAGGCTGAGCACCAAAGGAATGACACTTTTGAACTGTGGTATTGGAGAAGACTTGAGAGTCCCTTGGACTGCAAGGAGATCCAACCAGTCCATTCTAAAGGAGATCAGTCTTAGGTGTTCATTGGGGGGACTGATGTTGAAGCTGAAACTCCAATTCTTTGGCCACCTGATGCAAAGAGCTGACTCATTGGAAAAGACCCTAATGTTGGGAAAGATTGAAGGCAGGAGGAGAAGGGGATGACAGAGGATAAGATGGTTGGATGGCATCACCAACTTGATGGACATGGGTTTGGGTGGACTCCGGTAGTTGGTGATGGACAGGGAAGCCTGGCGTGCTGTGGTTCATGGCGTCACAACGACTCAGACACAACTGAGGGACTGAACTGAATGCCGAATGGTGACCAAAGCCAAATATTTGGGGTTCTTCTTCTTACTCAAATCATTATGTAGATCTTTGTATCCCAATAGTATGTTGTATTTTAACCAAGAAAGTGAAGAGGAAAAAAAACCTGAAAAATAAACATTGATCTGAATACCAAGTAATTTTACTTCCTTAAATATCTAAGGATGTTTATACAATAGCTTTATCACTTCCTTTGTATATTATCCATTGGCTATGTTTTGAAAAGAAATAGAAACTACAACCGGAGAGAAGCTGTGATCTGAGTCCATTTCAGGCCCACTAAGGATTGCAGATGGTGACTGCAGCCATGAAATTAAAAGACACTTACTCCCTGAGAGAAAAGTTATGACCAACCTAGACAGCATATTCAAAAGCAGAGGTATTACATTGCTGATTAAGTTCCGTCTAGTCAAGGCTATGGTTTTTCCTGTGGTCATGTATGGATGTGAGAGTTGGACTGTGAAGAAGGCTGAGTGCCGAAGAATTGATGCGTTTGAACTATGGTGTTGGAGAAGACTCTTGAGAGTCCCTTGGACTGCAAGGAGATCCAACCAGTCCATTCTAAAGGAGATCAGCCCTGGGATTTCTTTGGAAGGAACGATACTAAAGCTGAAACTCCAGTACTTTGGCCACCTCATGCAAAGAGTTGACTCATTGGAAAAAGACTCTGATGCTGGGAGGGACTGGGGGCAGGAGGAGAAGGGGACGACCGAGGATGAGATGGCTGAATGGCATCACTGACTCAATGGACGAGAGTCTGAGTGAACTCCGGGAGATGGTGATGAACAGGGATACCTGGTGTGCTGCGATTCATGGGGTCGCAAAGAGTTGGACACAACTGAACGACTGAACTGAACTGAAGGAAGGAAAAGACATGCTTCAGAGGTTTAGTTTATTTTAAATATTTATTTATTTGGCTACCCGAGGTCTTAGTTGCAGATCACAGGAATCTTCAGTTGCAGCATGTGATATCCAGTTCCTTGACCAGGGGTTGAACATGGTTTCCCCGGCACTGGAAGCACAAGTCTTCATTACTGGACCACTGGGGAAGCCCCTAGAGGTTTATTTTAGAAATTAATTTGACTCACCCAGTTCTTGGTTTATTTACAAGGAACAGAATCCACTTTGATTTGCTGAGACAAATAAGGGTTTTACTGGAAAGACACAAGGATTCAAAGAGTGACCATTGCCAGTAAACAAGACAGCTCCTCTCCCTCTCCTATTTCTAGAGCTTCTGATCGCTCTCCCTCTGCTTCTCTCTGACCACCTTCAACCATCTCTTCCCTCCTGTAGATGGACTTTCTCTGATCTTTCACAGATGACTCAGCCATGGCCCCTCAAGACAGAGACTGAATAGAAACTCTTTGACCCAAGTCCAGAGTCTCAGGAAAGAGGTTCTGAATGGCCCAACTCTGGCTTCAGTGCTCATTATGATCTACTAGTCTTGACACCAGGTCAAGATTACTAGACTCACCACCCACTCGGCAAAGCATGAGGCAGTGGACTCTGAAGGCAGCCAGGCTGGACAGGCAAGTGATATAATTAAAAATGGTGTAGTACACATAGACAGCTCCAGAGCTCCAATATCTCTAACTATATGGGGCTGACATGATGCCCTTTACAAACACAAAATCCTATTCGGGACTAGTTTAGCTTAAAACCAGTCCAGTTACTTGAAGATCCAACCAGAAATTTAGTTAACTGCAGGTGGCTTCCAGCTGGTGATCTGAAGATGGTATCATGTACACAAGGAGAGACGCTGGTAAGTGACTTCTAGAAACACGCTTTTTTATGCTTCTTCTTTTAAAAAAAATTTTATTTGGCCACCTCTGGTCTTAGTTACAGCATTACATCATGGAAATCTTTCATTGCGGTGCATGGACTCTCCAGTTGTGGCACTTGGGCTCAGTAGTTGTGGTACAGAGGCTTAGTTGCCCCTCAGCATGTGGGATCTTATTTTCTTGACAAGGGATCGAACCTGTGTCCCTTGCATTGGCAGGTGGATTCTTAACCATTCGACCACTAGGGAAGTCCTTTCTGCTTAACTTGACTAAGAGGGTACAACAAAAGATTTATTGGACTGATACTTACTATGCTGTGCTTATACCCTCAGAAAGTTAAATAATTTGATGAGCAGGGAGGTACCCACTTGCTCAATGTATTAAGATAAGACAAGTGTTTATTGTTCTCCTTTTTATCTATTCAAAACACCTTTTGAAGAAAAGATATTCAGTGCAGATCCAATAACAAAATTAAGCAAATTTTAAAAAGAAATGATGACCTCACTTCCTCACTGCTTGAAGCCCCCAGAATCTTGGAATCCCAATGAGTGATTTCAAAAAGGTTGACTGAGAACATACCATGTGCAGTGAAGAACTAGGCTAAGTTGCTAGGGAGACAAGGGTCGAGAAATAAGTTATTTTTTCAAGAATTCAGTATTTAGATATTGCCAAATACTCACATAACTAACTCTTGATACAAGGCAGAGCTTAGTGCTGGTAGAGTTAAAAGTTTAAATAACATGGAAAAAATGAGAGAGAGAAAATAATCCGAACTAATCTATAAATTCTTTATCTATTCAGCCATTTTAACAGCTCCTTTTGTATTTGACTGTGAAAACAAATATGAAATTGGTATGTCCTACACACCAACATCAGGCTTCCCTGGTGGCTCAGAGGTAAAAGAATCTTCCTGAAATGCAGGAGACACAAGAGACAAAATTTGGAATCCTGGGTCAGGTAAATTTCCTGGAGGAGGAAATAGCAAACCACTCCAGTATTCTTGCCTGGGAAATCCCACAGACAGAGGAACCTAGCAGAGTATAGTCCATGGAGTCACAAAGAGTCAGACACACCTGAGTGACTGGACATAGACACACACATACCAACAGTCTGTTACATGATCCTGGATGGTGATGTGGAATTTGGGGAAACCTGTCTATGAAAGGGTGCAGGGCTCTCCTAACTGTGATATTTTTCAACCACCTTGACCACATGACACACTTAGAAAAATCAGAAAAATACAGATGTAATCTTCTTCACAAAATATATTTGAGTTTTTTTTTTAAGAGAATATATATGTACCACAGCTTTCTTACACAATGGAGTATTACTCAGCCATTAAAAAGAATACATTTGAATCAGTTCTAATGAGGTGGATGAACTTGGACCTGTTTATACAGAGTGAAGTAAGCCAGAAAGAAAAACACCAATACAGTAAATTAATGCATATATATGGAATTTAGAAAGATGGTAACAATAACCCTATATGTGAGACAGCAAAAGAAACACAGATATATAGAACAGTCTTTTGGACTGTGTAGTAGGGGAGGGGGATGATTTGGGAGAATGGCATTGAAACATGTATAATATCATATAAGAAACGAATTGCCAGTCCAGATTCAATGCAGGATACAGGATGCTTGGGGCTCATGCACTGGGATGACCCAGAGGGATGGTATGGGGAGGGAGGTGGGAAGGGGGTTCAGGTTTGGGAACATGTGTACACACGTGGTGGATTCATGTTGATGTATGGCAAAACCAATACAATATTGTAAAGTAATTAGCCTCTAATTAAAATAAATTTAAATTTAAAAAATTAAAAAAAGAATTTATAGAAATACAAATAATCATGTCATCAAGACCAAGGCCATCAACAATTTAGCCCCGGCAATATTTTCAACCCAGATTCAGTTTGTAGTAATTTAATCTTGAAATACCAGAATCCATGCCCAAAATTCATGTTTTATAACCCCAGAATCAGTGATATAAACTCATCACTGAAACCTATGATAAAGCATGTACTTTTCCTTGCCAGCTTGAAAGTGATGGAGAAAAACTGGTTTGGCTACAAAGGTATTTCCTTTACAACCAATCATAGTTTTGCACCATTCATCAAAAATAGTGGTTCCAATCACAAAATCTTTTCCAGGGAATGCCCAATCTCACAGCTCAACTATTTACACATCTCAGGCTTGAGGTGATTCATTTCCAGTTGCTTTCAATTTTTTTTCTGGACTCTTTCAGATGAAGTTACAAGTTGTTATAGTTTGTTTTTAAATTATGTAGTGGTCCTGCATTGTTACTGAATACTCAAATTTGATGAGGTCATTAAAATGATGACAATATCAATCACCATAGCAACCAACCCATCAATCCAGAGTCTGATTTATCCTATGGGCTGAAATCTTTTACAGCTCTTGAAAACTCAGGCGCAATGCAAATTAAACATTTAGCTGCTGAAAGAGTTGGAGGCCAGACATCCATCAACTCTGACTGGTATTGAATTGTTGTCAGTAGTCAATAATGAATAGCACAGGCCATTTCTTTGGAACTACCCAGGAGTTAAAAGACCTCAGTGTGTGTACACAACAACTTCACCTGCATGCCTCTATATCTGTCCTCATTAGACTACATTCTGATATTGATTGGATGAGAAGGAAAAGTGCCCAGTGTTCTCCTTCACTGGTAAATTTCTTTTAAGTCTCACCCATGGAAATGATATCTTTGTCTCCCAGTAATTAATAGGAACCAAAGCAGAGTGAGAAGACAGAAACTAAAAGAATGAATAATTGCCAGCACCGTGAACAAAATGTATAACTAAAAATATATGAGGCACGGGTAGAATACGTTTCATCTTGCCCTTCTTTGACAGGCACATAAATCTCTTGTTGCTTCCCTCATCCAAGCCAAGAGCTAAATCAATCCAGAGTCTGATTTATCCTATGGGCTGAAATCTTTTACAGCTCTTGAAAACTCAGGCGCAATGCAAATTAAACATTTAGCTGCTGAAAGAGTTGGAGGCCAGACATCCATCAACTCTGACTGGTATTGAATTGTTGTCAGTAGTCAATAATGAATAGCACAGGCCATTTCTTTGGAACTACCCAGGAGTTAAAAGACCTCAGTGTGTGTACACAACAACTTCACCTGCATGCCTCTATATCTGTCCTCATTAGACTACATTCTGATATTGATTGGATGAGAAGGAAAAGTGCCCAGTGTTCTCCTTCACTGGTAAATTTCTTTTAAGTCTCACCCATGGAAATGATATCTTTGTCTCCCAGTAATTAATAGGAACCAAAGCAGAGTGAGAAGACAGAAACTAAAAGAATGAATAATTGCCAGCACCGTGAACAAAATGTATAACTAAAAATATATGAGGCACGGGTAGAATACGTTTCATCTTGCCCTTCTTTGACAGGCACATAAATCTCTTGTTGCTTCCCTCATCCAAAGCCAAGAGCTAAAAATACGAGGTGGCACCTGTGTTGTTAAATACTGTTTTATGACAGCAGTGTCTTGAGGGAAACAGTGTATTTTTGGTTGAGCAGACTGAGCTGTCCCAACAGAAAACATGATGGGGTGGGTGGGGTGGGAATCTAGACTGGAAAAGCTTTTTCTAAAGCACACCTTGAGTTCAGTCTTTTTTGTATGTGATTGCAGAGAAGGACATGGTATAAATTATTTGCAGTATAAATTATTCCCTGAGATGCTCTGTTCCCCAGAACTTATTCTGCATCAGCCCTGCAAATCTTTTGGGTACTGAGGACCAGCAAAATGGAAGCTCAAAATGTCAGACACTGTTGGTCCTGAAACACAACAACTCTTGAATTTTCGAGGCAGGGATTATTTTTATTAAGTAATCTTATTCCTGGCAGTCTGGTGGTGACGACTTCACCTTCCAGGGCAGGGGGTGCTGGTTCCATCCCTGGTTGGGGAGCTAAGATCTCACATGCCTTGTGGCCAAAAAAACTGAAACCTAGTATAGAGGTAAATGTAACAAATTAAATAAAGTCTTAAAAAATGGTTCACATTTTAAAAATTCTTTAAGAAAAAGTAATTATTCCTCTAAATGTTTAGAATAAAAAAACTCTAGTGGGATCAGCTAGGTAAAAGATTTTTTCATCCACTAAATATTTGGAGCTCCTGACACATGATAGCACTTTTCTAGACTCAGGATTCAGAAAGGAACAAACCCCAGATTCCTCCTTCATGGTACTTACATTCTTGTCGATAAAGTAATAGCAGATATGGTGACTTATTTGCGGTTATGAGAAAAAGAGAGATGTCAAGGACAATTCTAAGGAGTCTGACTGTGCAACTCCATGAATGATGGTGCCCATTGAATGAGATAATGAAAACTGTAGAAGATGCGCTGGGAGGATGAGGATTCATTTGGGAGACGTTCAGTTTGAAAAATATTTTATCCACGTAATAGGAGATGTTAAGTACAAGCTTGGATATATGGCCCTAGAGTCAGAGGGAAGACTCTTGAAAGGCGCTAGTAAATAGATGGGGCTTAAAACCACAGGAGTCAAACCACATCACCCAGGGAAGGAGAGTAAGGAGTTCAACACTGGCCTTGAGAGTCTAGCATTAAGAGTAGAGAGAATGAAGAGGGATTTTTAAGAGAAGTCAGGAGAAATTCAAGAGCAAAAAGAGTTCCCAGCAGTAGGATTGATCAGACGTGGCTGATGGCAGGTGAGCATGAGGCGTTCATGGCAAGGATGTGTGTGTCAGGTGACAGTACAGGCACAGGGGATGGGCTTGGAAATGGTGTCTTATTTAGGCAAACAGTCATGCTGTCTATGGACCACTGAGTGGCTGAAAGATGGAAAAATAATAAGAATGCAAAAGGAGCAGATAAGTAAGAGGATCTCAGACCAACGTACCCGCTTCTTCTGCATGTACCTTGTGAACAAAATACAGCTTTAAGAATATGGCACAGGAACTTCCTCCTGGTCCAGTGGTCAAGACTTCACACTCCCATGCAGGGGGCATGGGTTCGATCCCTGGTAAGTGAACTGGAGCTTGGTTGCACTGCAACAGAGTGCAGCTAAAGATCTCGTGTGCTGGAACTAATACCCAACACAGCCAAATAAATAAAAATAAACATTTAAAAAAGAAAACGATACACACGGTGGAAAGGTATTTTTTAAAAAATGAACCCATGTATTAAATGTTTCTTCAATTTTTTCTGGGTGAAAAGATCAAGACCTCTGACTTGAACACAGTGAAAAGCAGGGAGTAGAGGGATATTGGGCAGATTTTTATGAGGAGGAAGACTTGAGGCTATGGAAATGTACCCTGGTGGATCCAGGGTAATTCAAAGGGGAGACAGAGTAGGCATCCTAGGAAAAAAGTTATTTAATTACAGATATAGAGAGAGATTAGAAACAGATAGTGTAGTAGGAAAGGTAGTGGAGAAAAAAAGGCTGAATAACTTGGTTTCCGTGGAATATCAATCACCACCTACGTAGGCCACAGGCGTCCTTCCGTTCTCCCGAAGGAGAGGAGGCACTGAGGCCTCCCCAGTCCAATCTTAGAAGTTGAGGCAGAATTAGCAGGCTTGGTGAGTACCCACATTCCAGGTGGGAATTCAGCCAGGAAAACAAGGAACAAGAAAGAAACAACACAAGGGAATCAGTCTTTCCAGAAACTGATCCGATTTCTTTATTTTCCAGGTTTGCTTATATACTTTGTGTTATACATAGAGATGAATACAGAGTCACGTGGGGGTCAGCAGACCTGACTCTTGTCAAAATCAGGTGCTTCATATAAAATTATAAAAGGTCTTATGGGTTTTACATCATCTTCTGGCCAAGAGGCCTGCTGACATTTTATGGCCCTTTCTGATAACAGTCAGTCAACCAGAAAACTTATTTTTTCTAGGGGTGATATCTTCTTAAACCAGGTGCCACCCTCCAAATAAAATTGCATTCCTATAGGGTGAGGGTGTAGCAGGTTACAATCAAGAAAGGAATTTACTCAGCCTAAGGTTTACATGATTAATCTTAAAGGTTAATACTTATTTTTCCTATATGCTAGTTATATTCATTATAAGGGCAAGGAATATGGAGATTTAGCAGCAAATATTGGCTCAACAAATGAAAACCCTTCACCAATGTTTCCCGTAAGATCTATTTAGTCTTAAGATAGTGATAAAGTTACATTTTTGCATAGCAAGGACACAGTGATTTATAATAAAGTACAGTGATCTATAACAAAAGAGAAAATTCATTAACTCAAAAAGTCTAATATTGCTAACCTCAAAAAACTACTATATTTCCTTTTCTATATTCCAAATACATTGATTAATATATTCCCAGGTGCCTAAGGATAGGGAGGCCTGGTGGCAATCATTGACTCAACAATGAGAAAGGCCCTATGCTAATTAAGACTTTCAAAATACTCCACACTCTCTGTGCTGTTTATGGTTGAGAGGTTGTCACACAAGCTAGTCTGTCAGCAGAGAGGTTTGACCTGAGACACCCTTGTCACACTCAGGGCAGGGAATTAGCAGTAATTATTGGCACAACAAATGAAAAAACCCTTTACCAATATAATTTCTAATCAACCCACTAATACTATACTAATAATCTTCTAACTTCTCAAAAGAGTCTGTATTTAGAAACTTTTAAAGCATCTTGTGCCTCTCATGGTTGGGAGGCTATAAACAATCACATGTGGCTGGACAAACTGCTCAGGCAGGCTAGAGAACCTTCAGAGGAGTTTGTAAGTTGAAACACTCTTGTCATGCCCAGGAATTTTTATTAACTGGAGCTGCAAGTTAACTCCTTCTCTGAGAGAAATTGTGATGGTGGAGAGCTCCCTGTAAAGTCAGAGGTATAGGTGAGAACATAAAACAGACTTTGGTTTTGGGGGTAGATGCTAGGGAACAGGGGTTTTCCTGAGGCTTGATCACGCCTTTGCGTATGCCAAGCCTCCTTCCTCATGACATTTGCCATGGGCGGAGATCCTCACGCTGGCTCCTGGCATCTCCCCCTTTTTTGTTTTTTAAAATAATCAGGTGCAGCTCAGTCGCGAGCTTCTGAATGCTCTGCCAAAGAATCCTGACAATACAAGGAAGAATGATTATAAGAAGTAAAATTAGAGCACCACCAGCAGCATTGAAGATATTAGACAGAATGTTTTTTTCAGAACTAAAGCTAGAGAAGGTGTGGGAAAAGTCATTAGCTGTTCCAGTGGCAGTAAAATCCAGTGGAGAGTGTTCCAAGGTCTGTATCTGATTGTGAAGTTTTGCTAAGTCTAAACTAATATCTGAGCTATTCCAAACACCTAAATATGATTTTTCAACACATTGGGCATTTGCTGCTACAGTAACAGTAATAGTTGTTGTTATTAAAGCTGAATTCCCTAAAATTAGTAAGCCCACAAACCGTCTTGATCGCATTAAATCTTAATAAGATGAGAGCATACACTGTTTACAAGACACTACATTAAGTCCACCTGTGTAATTCATATGAGCATTAAGTTTCCCAGAATCGTTAACAAAGAGAAAAACATAAGGAGAGGGTAGACGAGCTAAAATAGAGTAAATAGAATCATTTTCTGGTCAGAGTTCACGCTGCAGCAGCAGCAGCTGTCAGTCCCACTGGGATCTGGGTGTTTATCTTGCCTCTCTTGCCTGTGGCCAAGCGAGCGCAGATGCTGGTGGGGCTACCAGCGGCAAGCGCAGCACACGGGGGCTCCCGAAGCCAGGCTGGCCCCGCCCACGGTTCCCGTTGAGCGGCTGTTCCATGCGGCGGCGGCAAGGGCAGAGGAGTGCCCTTCGAAGCAATGGGGGATTAGTCTGTCCACGATCCAAATTGGTGAATCTCTGTCCTGTGGAAAAATACAAGCACAGCCTCGACCACTAGTATGGGTCGGGATCTTTCCATTGTCCGGAGAGGAGGTCCTTCCATTTTACTAATGGCTTTGCATTTAATTGCTCTGGGCACCAATGACGAAGCATTGCAGTAGTTCCGGCTGAATCATCATTTAAAATATTTATTACGAAAAGAGCATGTTGCAAGATTTGATGGGGAGAGCTATACTTAAACTCCCCTTCTTTTAGTTTTTGAATTAGCAAAGCATGTGAGGGTAAATGATGTAAAATTTGACAACAATAATCTCCTATAGCAATCTGCCAATCATCATCAAACATAAGAAGAGCATCAAGTTGTTCCTTATTATTTCGAATTACAATCTCTGCTGGCTCTTTCCCAAATAATTCAATGCTCTGTTTCCTCCCTTTTATTTATTTATTTATTTATTTATTTATTTATTTATTTATTTATTCTGTTTCCTCCCTTTTAATATCAACGTTGCTATCAAGCCTGGATAAGAAGCCACTACTTTTTTAGCATGGGCGGGAAGGTGGATCCATTGTAAGGGACCATTCTGCCACAGAAATCCCATAGGTGCTGTTGGGGTTGCTAGGCAAAAGAATTGCCAGTTTACTGTTAAGTCAACTCTTTTTACATAACTATCAGATAAAGCTGCTTCTACTTTGTCTAGGGCGACCCAAGCCTCAGCAATTAATTGTAGGGTTAGAATCTCCTCGTAAGATGTTAAAAAGAGGCTTTAGCTCAACAGTGGTTAATTTTATATAAGGTCTAATCCAGTTAATATCACCTAAAAGTTTTTGATAATCATTTAGAGTAACGGGATGGTCTTTCTCAGTTGCAACAGGGCATGAGTCACTGTTTTTGAGTTTATCAGTTCAATTCAGTTGCTCGGTCGTGTCCGACTCTTCGCGACCCCATGAGTTGCAGCACCCAGGCCTCCCTGTCCATCACCGA
>SJYC01114473.1:0-15194 GCA_006408675.1 Madoqua kirkii | reverse complement strand
ATGAAGTGATGGGAGTGGATGCCATGATCTTTGTTTTCTGAATGTTGAGCTTTAAGCCAAATATTTCACTCTCCATTTTCACTTTCATCAAGAGGTTTTTTAGTTCCACTTCACTATCTCGCATAAAAGTGGTGTCATTTGCATATCTGAGGTTGTTGATAGTTCTCCCAGCAAGCTTGATTCCAGGTTGTGCTTCTTCCAGCCCAGAGTTTCTCATAATGAACTCTGCGTATGAGTTAAATAATCAGAGTCACAATATATAGACTTGACGTACTCCTTGTCCTATTTGTAACCAATTTGTTGTTCCCGGTCCAGTTCCAACTGTTGCTTCCTGACCTACATACAAATTTCTCAAGAGGCAGATCCAGTGGTCTTGTATTCCCATCTCTTTCAGAATTGTGCACAGTTTATTGTGATCCACACAGTCAAAGGCTATGACATAGGCAACAAAGTAGAAATAGATGTTTTTGTTTTTGTTTTTGTTTTTCTGGAACTCTTTTGCTTTTTAAATGATCCAGTGGATGTTGGCAATTTGATATCTGGCTCCTCTGCTTTTTCTAAAACCAACTTGAACATCTAATAGTTCACAGTTCACATATTACTGAAGCCTAGCTTGGAGAATTTTGACCGTTACTTTACTAGCATGTGAGATGAGTGCAACTGTGCAGTAGTTTGTGTATTCTTTGACATTACCTTTCTTTCAGACTGGAATGAAAACTGACCTCTTCCAGTCCTGTGGCCACTGCTGAGTTTTCAATATTTGCTGTCATATTGAGTGCAGCACTTTCATAGCATCATCTTCCAGCATTTGAAATAGCTCAGCTGGAATTCTATCACCTCCACTAGCTTCATTCATAGTGATGCCCACTTGACTTCACATTCCAGGATGTCTGGCTCTAGGCGAGTGATCATGCCATCATGATTATCTGGGTCATGAAGTTCTTTTTTTGTATAGTTCTTCTGTGTTTTCTTGCCATCTTTTCTCAATGTCTTCTACCTCTGTTAGGTCCATACCATTTCTGTCCTTTATCGAGCTCATCTTTGCATGAATTGTTCCCTTGGTATCTCTAATTTTCTTGAAGAGATCTCTAGTCTTTACCATTCTGTTCTTTTCCTCTATTTTTTTCCATTCATTGCTAAAAGGAAGGCTTTCTTATCTCTTCTTGCTATTCTTTGGAACTCTGCATTCAGATGGTTACATCTTTCCTTTTCTCCATTGTTTTTCACTTCTCTTTTTTTCACAGCTATTTGTAATGCCTGCCCAGACAGCCATTTTGGTTTTTCACATTTCTTTCCCATGGGGATGGTCTTGATCCCTGTCTCCTGTCCAATGTCACGAACCTCAGTCCATAGTTCATCAAGCACTTGATCTAACAGATTGAGGCCCGAGAAGGGAATGGTAAAGCACTTCAGTATTCTTGCCTTGAGATAACTCATGGACAATGTGAAAAGGCAAAATGATATGATGCTGAAAGAGGAATTCCCCAGATCAGTTGGTGCCCAATATGCTACTGGAGATTAGTGGAAAAATAACTCCAGAAAGAATGAAGGGATGGAGCCAAAGCAAAAACAATACCCAGCTGTGGCTATTACTGGTTGACAGAAGCAAGTTCTGACGCTGTAAAAAGCAATATTGCATAGGAACATGGCGTGTCTTGTCCATAAATCAAGGCAAATTGGAAATGGTCAAACAGGAGATGGCAAGAGTGAACGTCAACATTCTAGGAATCAGATAATTAAAATGGATTGGAATGAGTGACTGTAACTCAGATGACCATTTTTTCTACTGCGGTGGTCAGGAATCCCTTAGAAAAAATGGAGTAGCCATCATGGTTAACAAAAGAGTCCAAAATTCAGTACTTGCATGCAATTTCAAAAATGACAGAATTATCTTTGCTCGTTTCTAAGGCAAACCATTCAATATCACAATAATCCAAGTCTATGTCCCAACCAATAATGTTGTAGAAGCTGAAGTTGACCAGTTCTATGAAGATCTACAAGACCTTTTAGAACTAACACCCCAAAAAAGATGTCCTTTTCATTATAAGGGACTGGAATGCAAAAGTAGGAAGTCAAGAAACACCTGGAGTAGCAGGCAAATTTGGCCTTGGAATACAGAATAAAGCAGGGCAAAGACTAATAGAGTTTTGCCAGGAAAACATATTGGTCTTAACAAACACTCTCTTCCAAGAAAACAAAAGAAGACTCTTCAGATGGACATCACCAGATGGTCAACACTAAAATCAGATTGATTATATTCTTTGCAGCCAAAGATGGAGAAGGTGTATACAGTCACCAAAAACAAGACCAGGAGCTAACTGTGGTTCAGATCATGAACTCCTTATTGCCATATTCAGACTTAAATTGAAGATTAGGAAAACAAAACAAAACAAAACAAAACAAAACAACAATGTGCGACCATTCAGGTACGACCTAAATCAAATTTTCCTATATAGTTGTGGAATAAGTATCAACATTAATCTTTAGCAATTTCATTTAGCTTTATCAGTTTGCTACATTAACTACCAAACAGGGCAGGGTTTCCCTTCTGGTTCATCTGGTAAAGAATCTGCCTGTAATGCCGGAGACCTGGGTTCAATCCCTGGGTTGAGAAGATCACCTGTAGTGGGGAAAGGCTACCCACTTAAGTATTATGGCTTGGAGAATTCTATGGACAGTATAGTCAATGGAGTTGCAAGGAGTTGAAAGACTGAGTGACTTTCACTTTCATCAAACATGTCTAAAATTCCAAAAGTAAGGCATTAAGTTTTCCTTCCTGAATTTCTCATTATGATTATGCCCAAACCACCAAATAATAAATTGTCCTTAAATTCATATATTCAGTCTAGTTCCCTAAGTCCCTAAGGCCCTCTTAAGAATCAGGGACTGTGTTGATTAAGCCTCTAGAAGTGCTGTGTCCATTGAATACTTGTGGCATTGAATCAATTTAAGTATAATGTATTTGCCTATTAGAATTTTGTTTCCCAGAAAATGTGTTGCTCTTCATACCTAGAAAATTGACAGAACAGAATGTCATTCTGATCATAGCAACACATGCATCAGATGTTATCTGCTAGTCACAGTAAATCTGGTCAAGTTTAGAGGGAAGATTTATCTGCAAGGTGAATGAGAACGAATATTATAAAAACAATAAAAATGTAACCAAAATGAAAATTTGTACATGACATGGACTGATGTCTTTGCTCCAAATCATACAAGTCTATTTGTCAGGTAAATTTCATACTTTGAATTCATTCAGTTCTTCACAAAGGATAGCAAAGCAAGGGAATCTTTGAGAACTACCACTGAATGGGCACTGCAACTGAGAGAAACAGCTCTGAATATTGTCTTATTCTGAATTATTTGAAGACAGCTATCATATCCTACCTAAGCATCCTTTTACATTAATGGGTTTCAATTTTTTCTGTGAAAATTTCCCCTCATTTCCCATTTTTAATACTTGTTACATAGTCTTGACATTCTGAATGAAAGTCTCTGATTGAGCCATCCAACGGGCTATCCACAGAGTAAGTTTCAGGAATAGATCTACCAGAGTTTTCTTTTTGGTTGGTTCTCTGGACAGACGATGAGGTGGTTGGATAGCATCACCGACTCAATGGACATGAGTTTGAGCAAACTTTGGAGGTGGTGGAGGACAGGGAATCTTGGCATGTAGCACTCCATGAGGTTTCAAAGAGTTGATCATGATGTAGAGACTGAACAACAAAAACAACTAGAAGGAAAAGTGTTAGAAAACTAAAATATAGTAGGATTGTCTTTACCCCTTGGAAGCTAGGTGTATATATCTCAGTTCTAGTTTAAACTGTGAAGGAATGTTGCCTGTTCTGTCTACTCTTGTCTCATTCTAAAAAATTAAAACAATGTCCTGAGCAACAGTCTCCTTCTGCCAGAAATAAGTGCAGTCCCAGACCTGATATAATTGCATTTGATGAGGTAATGCAAAATTTTTGATATAAGAAATAGATAATTTTATGATTCCATGTTTCCCCCATAGCAGGCCCCCACCCCCACCAACACATATAAGACCTTTCCAGAGAACCTCCCTTTACTCTTCCTCACCAATGGCTCAGTAGGTAGAGAGGTAAAGAATTTACCTGCAATGCAGGAGATACAGGTTGGATCCCAAGGTTGGGAAGATTCCCCAGAGGAGGAAATGGCAATCCACTCCAGTGTCTTACCTGGGAAATCCAATGTGCAGAGGAGCCTATTGGACTATAGTCCTCAAGATTACAGACTCGGACATGACTAAAGTGACTGAACACACGCACAGTCAGAGGAAGTAGGCATTCACCCACTTGAGTCAGTCAACCTTTCATTCTCTTAGCATCTCCTATTCTAGTTACTATGGTTATGCAGTAAAGTTTATCTTAAGACTGTGAGCAAATTGCCTCAGGATAAAGCTGTTATCTATCATGATCCTGAATAATGCTAAGAAAGCAGAAATTCCATGATGTGTAGAATTATCACTGCTTCATGTTAGCTGGGTCCTGAGAAGGAAGACTCCAGGCTCACTAATTCACAGGTCTGAAGAAAGATGCTGGCTGACAGTTAGAAGAACCAGGTTTATTCACCACTTGGGCCTATTCATGTGAACTCTCCTAGTTGCCTTCCACACAGAATGGTGATTGGGTTACCAGGGTAAATGTTCTTTGAGTGAGGAGGGTAGAAGCCATGAACTTTTTATGACTTGCCCTCAAAAGACACAGAGTAGTCTGTTTGCCATATTTCAAGGGCCTAAGCAATCCAGGTACTTGAGTAGTGGCTGTACAGCACTGGAGAAACTGTGAGGAGATACTCCAGGCCCAAGGGCAGAGAAGCCCAGGAAGATGGTAGGTGTTGGAGCGATGGCTGTGTGGAACTTGAGTGACTTTGAGGTGATATCCCAATTTTGGGGAAAAGGAGAAGGCCCAACAACATTGTTCAGTTCAGTTCAGTCACTCAGTCATGTCGGAGTCTTTGCAACTCCATGAAAAACAGCATGTCAGGCCTCCTTGTCCATCACCAACTCTCGGAGTTCACTCAAACTCATATCCATTGAGTCGGTGATGGCATCCAGCCATCTCATCCTCTGTCATCCCCTCTGCCTCCTGCCTCCAATCCATCCCAGAATCTGAGTCTTTTCCAGTGAGTCAACACTTTGCATTAGGTGGCCAAAGAATTGCAGTTTCAGCTTCAGCATCAGTCCTTCCAAAGAACACCCAGGACCGATCTCCTTTAGGATGGACTTGTTGGATCTCCTTGCAGTCCAAGGGACTCTCAAGAGTCTTCTCCAACACCACAATTCAAAAGCATCAATACTTCAGCACTCAGCTTTCTTCACAGTCCAGCTCTCACATCCATGTATTACTACAGGAAAAAACCATAGCCTTGATTAGAGAGACCTTTGTTGCCAAAGTAATATCTCTGCTTTTCAATATGCTATCTAGGTTGGTCATAACTTCCATTTCAAGGAGTAAGTATCTTTTAATTTCACAGTTACAATCACCATCTGCAGCGATTTAGGAGCCTCAAAAAATAAAGTCTAAAATTGTTTCCAATGTTTTCTTAACTATTTCCCATGAAGTGATGGGACAAGATGTCATGATCTTTGCTTTCTGAATGTTGACCTTTAAGCCAATGTTTTCACTCTTTACTTTCACTTTCATCAAGAGACTTTTTAGTTCCTTTTCACTTTCTGCCATAAAAGTGGTGTCATCTGCATATATGAGGTTCTTGATATTTCTCTCTGCAATCTTGATTCCAGCTTGTGTTTCTTTCAGTTCAGCATTTCTCATGATGTACTCTGAATATAAGTTAAATAAGCAGGGTGACAATAAGCAGCCTTGACATATTCCTTTTCCTATTTGGAACCAGTCTGTTGTTCCATGTTCTGTTCTAACTGTTGTTTCCTGACCTGCATATAGGTTTCTCAAGAGGCAATTCAGGTGGTCTGGTATTTCCATCTCTTGAAGAATTTTCCACAGTTTATTGTGATCCACACAGTCAAAGGCTTTGGCATAGGCAATAAAGCAGAAATAGATTTTTTTTTTCTTCTGGAACTCTCTTGCTTTATTGATGACCCAGCAGATGTTGGCAATTTGATCTCTGGTTCCTCTGCCTTTTCTAAAGCCAACTTCAACATCTGGAATTTCATGGTTCAGTTATTGCTGAAGCCTGGCTTGGAGAATTTTGTGCATTACTTTGCTAGTGTGTGAGATGACTGCAATTGTGCAGTAGTTTGAACATTTTCAGCATTGCCTTTCTTTGGGATTGGAATGAAAACTGACCTTTTCCAGTCCTGTGGCCAGTGCTGAGTTTTCCAGATATGCTGGCATATTGAGTGCAGCACTTTCACAGCATCATCTTCCAGCATTTGAAATAGCTCAACTGGAGTTCTATCACCTCCACTAGCTTCCTTTGTAGTGATGCATTCTGAGGCCCACTTGACCTCACATTCTAGGATGTCTGGCTCAACGTGAGTGATCACAGCATTTTGAATATCTTGGTCATGAAGTTTTTTTTTTTTTTTTTACAGTTCTTCTCTGTATTCTTGCAACCTCTTCTTAATGTCTTCTGCTTCTGTTAGGTCCATACCATTTATGTCCTTTATCAAGCCCATCTTTGCATGAAATGTTCCCTTGGTATCTCTAATTTTCTTGAAGAGATCTCTAGTCTTTCCCATTCTGTTGTTTTCCTCTATTTCTTTGCATTGATCGCTGAAGAAGGCTTTCTTATCTCTTCTTGCTATTCTTTGGAACTCTGCATTCAGATGCTTATATCTTTCCTTTTCTCCTTTGCTTTTTGCCTCTCTTCTTTTCACAGCTATTTGTAAGGCCTCCCCAGACAGCCATTTTGCTTTTTTGCATTTCTTTTCCATGGGGATTGTCTTTATTTCTGTCTCCTGTACAATGTCAGGAAACTCAATCCATAATTCACCAGGCACTCTATCAGATCTAGTCCCTTAAATCTATTACTCACTTCCTATGTATAATCCTAAGCGGTTTGATTTAAGTCATATCTGAATGGTCTAGTGTTTTTCCACACTTTCTTCAATTTATGTCTGAATCTGGCAATAAGGAATTCATGATCTGAGTCACAGTCAGCTCCTTGTGCTGTTTTTGCTGACTGTATAGAGTGTCTCCATCTTTGGTTGCAAATAATATAATCAATCTGATTTTGGTGTTGACCACGTGGTGACATCCATATGTAGAGTTTTCTCTTGTGTTGCTGGAAGAGAGTGTTTGTTATGACCAATGTGTTCTCCTGGCAAAAATCTATTAGCCTTTGCCCTGCTTTATTTCGTACTCCAAGTCAATATTTGCCTGTTACTCCCGGTGTTTCTTGACTTCCTTCTTGTTGCATTCCAGTCCCCTAAAATGAAAAGGACATATTTTTTGTGTGTTAGTTCTAAAAGGTCTTATAGGTCTTCATAGAACCATTCAACTTAAGCTTCTTCTGCATTACTGGTTGGGCCTTAGGCTTGGATTACCATGCTATTGAATGGCTTGCCTTGGAAATGCACAGAGATCATTCTGTCATTTTTGAAATTGCATGCAAGTACTGAATTTTGGACTCTTTTGTTGATTATTTTTGCACTCTGTTTCTTCTATGGTATTCCTGCCTACAGTAGTAGATGTAATGATTATCTGAGTTAAATTCACCTATTCCAGTCCATTTTAGTTTGCTGATTCCTAGAATGTCAGCGTTCACTCTTGCCATCTCCTGTTTAACCACTTTCAATTTCCCTTGATTTATGGACCTGATATTCCAGGTTCCTAGGCAATATTGCTCCTACAGCATCGGACATTGCTTCTATCACCAGTCACATTCCACAACTGGATATTGTTTTCACTTTGGCTCCATCCCTCATTTTTCCACTTATCTCCAGTAGCATACTGGGCACCTACTGACCCAGGGAGTTCCCCTTTCATATCCTTTCATTTTGGCTTTTCATACTGTTCATGGAGTTCTCAAGGCAAGAATACTTAAATTGTTTGCCATTTCATTCTTCAGTAGACCATATTCTGTCAGACCTCTCCACCATGACCCTCCCATCTTGGGTTGCTCCTCATGGCGTGGCTTAATTTCACTGAGTTAGACAAGGCTGTAGTCAGTGTGATCAGGTTGACCTGTTTTCTGTGATTATGGTTTCAGTGTGCCTGCCCTCTGATGACCTCTAGCAACACCTACCATCTTACTGGGGTTTCTCTTACCTTGGAAGTGGGGTATATCTTCACGACTGTTCCAGGAAAGCACAGCTACTGTTCCTTACCTTGGATGAGGGGTGTTTCCTCACGGCCGCACCTTTTGACCTTGGATGTAAAGTAGCTCCTCTCTCCAGCAGGGGCAAAATCACCTTTAGAATCAGAACCCATACTTGCCTAAGATGTTCAGAGAGTTCAAACAAACCATGTCTGTACCAGAACCTTGAGACCCCACAGACTGAGACAGAACTGTTTGAGTGTTTCCTGAAGAGTTCTGGGTCATCAGTGGACTGCTGCAGGGGCAGGAGCTTTGGGTGCATCAGACCTGGGTATGGCATAAGCCTGCTTGGATGAGGTTGGCATTTAACCCACCTTAGAGCTTCAAGAATTTACACAGGACTGGGGAAACAGAATCTTGGAGGGCACAAACAGGACCTTGTGTGCACCACAACTCAGAGGAAAGGATCAGTGACTCCAAAAGAGACTGACTCAGTTGTGGCCTGCTGCAGGGTTGAGAGCACTGGGTGTAGCAGTACAGCATGGTACCTTTAGAAGGAAGTGAGCATTATCTTCATTATCTCCACCATAGTTGGGCCCCAGGTAAATAACAGGGAGGGGAACACAGCCCTCCAGAAAAGCACAGCTCAACAGAAAATTGGATTAAAGGTTTACTGAACACGGCCCCACCCATTAGAACAAGACTCAGTTTCCCCCTCAGTAATTCTCTCCCATCAGGAAGCTTCCATAAGCCACTTACCTTCTCCATCAGAGGGGTGACAGACTGAAATTCATAATCACAGAACACTAACTAATCCGATTATATGGACCACAGCCTTGTCTAACTCAGTGAAACTATGAGCCATGCCATGTAGGGCCATCCAAGACAGGCATGTCATGGTGGAGAATTCTGAGAAAAAGTTGTCCACTGGAGATGGGAAAGACAAACCACTTCAGTATTCTTGCCATGAGAACTCCATAAACAGTATGAAGAGCCAAAAAGATAGGACACTGATAGATGAACTCCCCAGGTCAGTAGGTGCCCAATATGCTACTGGAGATCAGTAGAGAAATAACTGCAGAAAGAATGAAGAGACACAGACAAAGCAACAACAATACTCAGCTGTGGGTATCACTGGTGATGGAAGTAAATTCTGATGCTGTAAGGACCAATATTGCATAGGAACCTGGAATGTCAGGTCCATGAATCAAGAAAAATTGGAAATGGTCCAACAGGAGATGGCAAGAGATGAAATCAACATTTTAGGAAGCAATGAACTAAAATGGACTGGAATAGGTAAATTTAACCAGATGACCATTATATCTACTATTGTGGGCAAAAATCTCTTAGAAGAAATGGAGTAGCCATTATAGTCAACAAAAGAACCCAAATTCAGTGCTTCAATGCTATCTCAAAAATGACAGAATGATTTTTGTTTGCTTTCAAAGCAAGCCATTCAGTTTTACAGTAATCCACGTCTATGCCCTGGCCAGTAATACTGAGGAAGCTGAAGATGAATGGTTCTATATATTCCTACTAGACCTTCTAAAACTAACACCCAAAAAAGATGTATTTTCATGGAATGCAAAAGTAAGAAGATAAGAAACACCAGAGTAACAGGCAAATTTGGCCTTGCAGTATAGAATGAAGCAGGGCAAAAGCTAATAGAGTGTTGCCAAGAGAACACACTGGTCATAGAAAACATCCTCTTTCAACAACACAAGGGAAGACTCTACACATGGACATCACTAAATAGTCAATGCTAAACTCAGATTGATTACATCATTTGCAGCCAAAGGAGGAAAAGCTCTATACAGTCAGCAAAATAAGACCGGGAGCTGATTGTGACTCAGATCATGAACTTCTTATGGCCAAATTCAGACATAAATTTAGGAAATATAGGGAAAAACCACTAGACCATTCAGCAGTGTTTATAATAGCCAGGACATGGAAGCAACCTAGATGTCCATCAGCAGATGAATGGATAAGAAAGTTGTGGTACATATACACAATGGAGTATTACTCAGCCATCAAAAATAATACATTTGAAACTGTTCTAATGAGGTGGATGAAACTGGAGCCAATCATAGAGAGTGAAGTAAGTCAGAATGAAAAACACCAATACAGTATACTAATACATATATATGGAATTAAAAAGATGGTAATGATGACCCTGTATGTGAGACAGTTAAAGAGACTTAGTGATGTTTTTTAAGGCCCACTTGACTTCACATTCTAGGATGTCTGGCTCTGGGTGAGTGATCAGATCATCGTGATAATCTGGGTCATGAAGCTATTTTTTTGTACAATTCTTCTATGTATTCTGCCACCTCGTTTTAATATCTTCTCCTTTTGTTAGGTCTATACCATTTCTCTCCTTTATCAAGCCCATCTTTGCATAAACTGTTCCCTTGGTATCTCAGGGAGCTATCTTCAATATCCTGTGATGAACCTTAATAGAAAATAATATTAAAATTATATATGAATATATATCATAATTGTTCTTCCCTGGTGGCTCAGATGGTAAACCATTTGTCTGCAATGCAAGAGACATAGGTTCGATCCTTGGGTCAGGAAGAAACACTGGAGAAGGAAATGACAACCCACTTCAGTACTCTTGTCTGGAAAATCCCATGGACATAGAAGCCTGATAGGCTACAGTCCATGGGGTTGCAAAGAGTTGGACACAACTGAGCGAATTCTATTCCTCTTCCTATGCATAATTGAATCACTGCTTTGAAGCAAAAGTTAATACAGCCCTGTCACTCAACTATATTTTAGTAATATATATATGTGTGTGTGTGTGTGTGTGTGTGTGTGTGTGTTTAAAGTAGAACATGTAAGATGGGAGAAAGGAGAGGAGACTAAAGATTTGCAGAAGTCAGTGAAAGATTAATGTTTGCATATCTGAAAGCCAAGAATGTGAGGTAAGGGAATGCAGTAAGCCAATATCTGAAAATATAATGAGCATATATTTCCAAAATCTGCTGAAAAATACTAGAAGGGCAAATAGCTGATTTTGTCATCTTTCTTCTAGTATCATGAATACCTGAGTTGACTCTTGATTAAATCTACTTTGCAACATTAACTCAAGTAACTATTAGGAATTTGATTGTATTGACTCAGTCATAAATGAGAATCCAGCTCAGGGTTACGTACTGAACTAGCATCTGTATCTCATTGTCAGTGTTGTTTATCAAGGAATGAATAATTGGATATGGTGACATGCAGCTTCACTATAAAATTGATATGATTATGAATCAGTTGAGAATTTTCCAACTAGATAGTAACATAGCCTTGGGTGAATATTGCAAGCTGCCAAGGGTAATCACTTAAGGGAAACCATAGCTTCTTTGAGTTGACCTCTTCCTCAAGCTCTTGTGTTAATTTCTCATAATTATCCATATATAGACTGCACAATATCTGGGTCTTTATAAATAGTGACTCTAGGTCTTATAATTTAGTTATTCTATATTAATTCTCTCACCCTTGATAAAATACAATATTAATAACCTCAAATTTTAGACTAATGCAATTGATATGGAGAGAAACCTATTTACTATCATGAATCTGATTGTCAAAACAGACTATGATTATTGTCATTTAGAAAGAAAAATGGGCATTGCAGTATAGGTTACATAAAGAAGGAAAGGCATAAAAAGTAGGAAAGAGCTCTGAGTTACTATTTTCTGGTGCTGCCAATCTTTAAGTGATACTACAGTCACTAACATAGGAAGATAAAGTAAAGAAAAATTTTCTGAATTATGTAGATGGGCATAACATTATTACAAAAATCTTTATTAAAGGAAGGCAGGAGGGTCAAAAGCAGAGAACAAATATGATAATATAAATAGAGGTCAGTTTGAGTGAAGTGGCTGTGAGGCCAGAAATGCAGGCAGTAATTGGGAAATATATAGAACTTCCCCTGCTGCTGCTGCTGCTGCTGCTAAGTCACTTCAGTCGTGTCCGACTCTGTGCGACCCCATCGATGGCAGCCTACCAGGCTCCTCCATCCCTGGGATTCTCCAGGCAAGAATACTGGAGTGGGTTGCCATTTCCTTCTCCAATGCATGAAAGTGAAAATTGAAAGTGAAGTCACTCAGTCATGTCCGACTCTTAGCGATCCCATGAAGACAGATTCTTTACCAACTGATCTATCATGAAAGATTGTGATAATCCATTACAGTAGTAACAGTTGTAGGCAACAATAACACAAAATTGAAAGGACAATGATGAGTTACAAGCAAAAAAAAAAAAAAAAATTATATGCCTGTGATCTAACCAGGGGTAGAAACTAAGATATCAATAGTCATCACCCAGTGCATGGACTTTATTCAACTCTTCTTTGAAAAGAGCAAGAGACCATACTAGAACATGGACCAACCTGCTATTTATTATGCAAATATTGACTTTAATGGTATTAATGATGTTTGAGTGATTAAAAAATAAATGGTTGGGACACGAAGAAATGATAATAGTGGTAATAATAAAGCACTAAATTGAGTGGCAACATAAGGTTTAATCAATAATAGAATAATTTAAAAAGGGGAGATTAATGAGCTTGTTACAAAAATTATGATAAAATATGTGACTGTGGCATACTATTGCCATCTAGATAAAGGAAAACTAACCTCTGGCAGACAACATAGAAGCTAAAAGAACCTGCCAAACATGTTTCCCTTATCTCAGTTCATGTGTGCTAAGTCATTTTAGCCGTGTCCGACTCTTTGCCACGCTACGGACTGTAGCAAGCTAGGCTCCTCTGGTCTTGGGGATTCTCCAGGCAAGAATACTGGAGTGGGCTGTCTTGTCCTTCTCTAGGGGATCTTCCCTACCGAGAGAATGAATTCACATCTCTTACATCTCCAGCATTGACAGGCAAGTTCTTTACGACTAGTAACACTTGGGAAGCCATTACCTCATCTCAGATGCATTTAAATACATATATGTTAAGAAGAAACACAGACACATACACCTACACACCCCAAGATCAGGTGCTGAATAAGTTTAATCTTTCAGTATGATATTGGTAGAGAATGGGTGATTTGAGGACCAATATATTTTCACTAAATCTCCTGATAGGGCTCCAAGGTAGTACAGTACATTTAAACAGCTTGGGTGGAGAGGAAACCTTTTTATGGGAATATATATTGTTACACATATACTGGAAGAGAAAATTACAGAATCAAATGACTAAAACTGAAACCTAGAGTGCATATTCATATTATGGAAGCTGTCTACAGTGTTATGGTGAAAATATAGGTTATCTTGTACCATGGTGTGGTAGTATCACTGGTACTAGAATGCATAATTGGAATGAATGAAACTATAACTGTAAAAAAGTTATCATTCTATACTTATAATTGGATATTGGGCAAGTCTACAGTTTACTATTGTGCTAAATAAAAGCTATCGAAATTTTTGACAGCATACTATTTGTATTCACTGAAAAATATCAGAAGTAGGCATACTAGACCCAAAATATCTCCACTTAAAAGTTTTCACTACCCTCTAGGAAAACAAGACAGTTTTTTTTTTTTTTTTTTTAAATAGTCAATCTAATGATTTGAATTACATGGTTTCTCTAATAGTGTCTGCTGCCAGGTATGATGACTAAACTAAAGTATAAAGTTGACTGTTAGGATGTTGTAAGTTGGTTTGGGTTTCCTTTTGTG
Source organism: Madoqua kirkii (assembly GCA_006408675.1). Taxonomy (NCBI): domain Eukaryota; kingdom Metazoa; phylum Chordata; class Mammalia; order Artiodactyla; family Bovidae; genus Madoqua; species Madoqua kirkii. The sequence goes on along the minus strand of SJYC01114473.1, from coordinate 1,317 downwards.
TCCCATCTCAGTTTTGAGCCAAGTCTCTGTCTCTCTTCTTACACACAAACACACACACACACACACACACACACACACACTTAATAAATTGTGTTTTTTTTCCTTTCCTTTCTTCCTTTGTCCACTCTTTTCCTCTTCCTTTCATTCTTTTTTACTCTATATCTCTATTTATTCATTGGTTGATTTCTTATGGAAACACCTAAGGAGATTATTCACTGCTCTTCCCCTAGAGTGTCTGAATTTTCCAGTATACTGTTAACAACTTGCTGAAATGAAGCACATACTTGATTGCCATCAAAAGTAACTTGATGCATTGCCAGGAGCCAATGTGAGGAATCCCACCCATGACAGGGTCATGTGGAAGGAAGTCTGGCATACGCAGGGCATGATTCCCCATGGCATTTCCTGAGCATCCATCCCCCCAAAACAGTAAGAATCTCCTGGGACATTTCCACTCTTCTGATATTCTCTGGGAAAAAGCCAAATCAGGGCTTTAGTCTTCTGCATTTGAGAGGGATGTTTCTGTTAAATCCCCTCTGATAGCTCTCTAACTTGCTTAACAGGTTCCCCAGACTTCTTACAGCTTGTGAATTGCTTACAGCCCCCCAACCGCAAGAGGCACACAGCTTGAAAGCATCTTAAGGATACAGAGCCTTTTCTAAAGAGTTAAAAATTATATTGGTGATGGATTTTCACTGTTGGCTCAAGGATTGCTGCCAGACCTCCATATTCTTTATCTTTTAGGCACCTGGGAGGATGTTACTCAATGTAAGCAGGATGTAGAAAAAGATATATAGTAGTTTTGATGTTAGCAACACTAGATTTTGAGTTAATTGCTTTTCTTCTGCTGTAAATCACTGTACTCCCTTTACTTGTTATAAGTTGCTGTATCTTTGCTGTGTAAGAATGCAACTTCATTTAGTACTTTTCTGAGAGTGACACCAGACTTTGGGAAGATCAACACAAATAAGTCTTCTGGTTGACAAACTCTTATCAGAAAAAGGATGTAAAATGTTAATTGGCCCTTTTGGCTGGAAGAAGATGTAAATTACCTAAGGCTTGTGTATACAATTAAATATGCAGAGAGAAAAGTGTGGTTTTGATAAGAGTCTGGGCTGCTAATGCTGCATAATTTTGTATTACCCATTGATCTCTATGTACAATCAAAAAGGTATAAAAGGCCTCCTGAACAATAAAGGCCGAAGCTAGTTACTGGACTAGTTTTCCCCATGTGTGTCTCTCCTTTCTTCTCCTCTTTGCTCTAATTTCAGGCTGAATTCCCAACCGGACCGGAGGGTGGGGGGGGGGGGGGGGGGG
>SJYC01114470.1:0-15577 GCA_006408675.1 Madoqua kirkii | reverse complement strand
TTCTGACTCTGGGTCCTTCCTTCTGGCACACACTCACTCAGCCAAGATGAATTTTGAGAGATTGGTAGGATATATGGATTAGAGTTTTTTCTCTCTTTTTATCCTTTCCTGAATTCTTCTGGTTGGTAGTAGCTTGTTAGTTCCACATCCTTACCAGGACCTCTTGTTTGGGATAATTCATGCAAGTGGTTACTGTGCTGGCCAGGGCAGGTGGTTTTAGTCAGTGGTTCCCTAACAAAAGTATAGTGATGGAAAACAGGAGTCAGCGTTGGGGAGAAGGTAGAACATAAAAAGTAACACTAGGGAGTTTGCTGGATGATGGGCTGTTTCTGTTTCTTAACCGTGGTGGTGCTTCTATGAATCTGTAGATATGATTTTATAGAACTATTCACATGATTTCCCTAGTGGCTCAGCAGTAAAGAATCTGCCTGCCATACAGGAGCTGCAGGAGATGTGGATTCCCCTGGAGAGGGAAATGGCAACCCACTCCAGTATTCTTGCCTGGAGAATACCAAAGACAGAGAAGCCTGGTGGGCTATAGTCCATGGGGTCGCAAAGAGCTGGACACAACTGAGGTGATTTATCATGCAGGCATTCACATACACACACACAAAAACCCATACACAGGATACATGTAAAACTGGTAAAATCCAAATGAATTATAAAAGTCAGTTAAAAGTAATGCAGGAATATTGATGTCTTGGTCTTAATAATTCCACTGTGGTTATGTAAAATGTTATTAGGAAAGCTGAGTGAAATGTACATAGAAACTCTCACCACTATTTTTGCAACTTTTATGTGAGTCTAAAATTATTTTGACAGTTTTTAAAAATAGCACTCACATAGAATTGAACAATTCAGTAAACAGATGGAAGAAGGTAGGAACCATATTTCTGACTGTGGGAGTGAGAATTTACAGAAAAAAAGAGGAGGACACTGGAATAATTCCTGTGGTAATGGACTAGAGTCAGAGACATCAACACCAATTCATGTGTACTTTCATATAGACACAGATGGCTATGTATGGAAATATTTACAGATATGTGTTGGATAATATAAGGGCTAGTATACACATATATATTTCCTTGTTCTGTCAGCTGAAAGGACTTAAAAGAAATGACACCCCGTAACAATGAGCACTTCTTGCATCTAGATCTTGGTTTTTAATATCATTTGTTCAGTAGAAGAAACCAGGGTTCTTTTGAGAAAGGCTGATTCTAGGACTGGAGCATGAAATATACAAGAAGAGTCTGGAGCATCTTAGAGTGCCAGAAACTAAGGAAATGCATTGTGAGAAGTCCACATTGATGGTGGTATGTCCTGGAACACAGGAGCCAACTGAAAGAGCTTCCAGTGGTTAAAGTTGGACCACTTAGAGCAAAGATTAACAGATGAATAAGTATTGGGTTGTAACCAGAAGTATAAAATAATTGTCCAGGAGCCCAAATTGATATAAGTAAATGATTGAATAAATTAGTAAATGGAGAGAAGAGACAAATTTTCCATGCAACAAGAATTTTGCATGGGAAACTTATGTAGATATTCTGCCCTCAAGGAGGAAGAGTGTTACCCCTTCCCCAGCTCCTCAGGTGTGGGATGTACATAGTGATTTCCTTTTAAGGACAGCTTGGAAAAGGAAGGAAACAAATAAATTTGCAGTAGAGACCCCAGCCAGGTGATCAAGGTCCATGTCAACAGTGTTAAGTCACTTTGACATATACACCACGTTGGTGGTTTATACCCTTGGTATGACATTATGTAGATGACGTTTTACCTCTGTGGTCTAAGTCCTCCCAAATTATAACCCCTGCATAAACATGAGAAAAAAATATCCAACAAATTCCACTCATGGGTCATCCTGCAAAATACTGACAAAACCATCAAAGTCATCAAAAGTAAGAAAGTCTGTCACAGCATAGAAAACAAGCTTATGGTTACCAAAGGGAAAAGGGGGTTTCCTGTAAGAAATCTGTAATGTGAAAAAGAATATGGGTACATATGTATAACTGAGTCACTTTGCTGTACACTGGAAACTATCACAACGTTGTATAACAACTATACTTCAATTTTTAAAAATGAATATGGGGGACTTCCCTGGTGGTTCAGTGGTTAAGACTGAGCTTCTGCTGCAGGTTCAATCCTTAGTCAAGGAGCTAAGATCCAACATGCTTTGTTGACAAAAACCCAAAACGTAAAATAGAAGCAATATTGTTACAAGTTCAATTAGGACTTTTAAAATGGTCTATGTTTTACAAAAATGCAGTGGACATTCATGTACATGTTTTTTGTTGGACATAAGCCTATGTTTCTCTTGTGTATAAACCTGGGAGCAAAAATGCTGTGCTCGAAGGTAAGTGTAGGTAAGCTTTCCCAGATCCCACCAAATGAACTTCGACTTCACAGAGGCTGTATCTCTCCACAATATTGGCTTTAGATCACCAAGAGTGTTAAGTTCTGAGTTTTTGTTCCCCTGACTTTAAAGCACAATACTCATTGCTCTTGGTAAAATATTGTATATCACAGCTATGACTCTTTGTGGACTGCAGAGTAGCCTGGGTACCATCCATCCTATGTGGATCAGAAAAAGAAAATCTACCCATCCATTCTTCACTGCTTCCTCTCGCTGGAAATCCTGGCCATCCTTTCTGCACAATCGATCGACTCTTTCCTCATTGCTTTATTTTGAGTCTCTATCCTATTTCTACATCGCCCAAACATTTGTTCTCAATGCCCTCTGCTTTGCTACAGAAAATAAAAATCCCTGAGTGGAAGCAAAACAAAAAGGAAATGAAAGAGAAATCTATAGAAACATCGCATGTGGATTTCAATCTTTATAACCATCCTATTTTGTAATAGATTTCTATCAGAAATCTGCTAATCTGCTGCCAAATGGCCAGAGTTCATGTTTCTGGTGTGTTCAGCACTCCCTGGGGGTTTGCGTTGTTAGAGAAGATGCCTCATGCACTCACCTGCACCATTAATACATCACACAGGATGGAACCAAGTGTCTTTCGCAGGCTCACCAACTGCACCACTGGCTGAGAGCAGGGAACCTTAATTGGTTCTAAAACAGGCAAGTTAAGGACATGCTGAGTCTTCCCTCTCAGAGATCAATCCAAACACTTTCACAGACACATAGAGATGCTCCTTGGGGTGAAATAAATGTTAATGTTAAAAGAAAGTCAAAATATCCCTCCTTCCCTCCACAAAAAAAGCTCAAATCAGTTTCTTATGCTCTAAAGAGAAAAATGACATTCTAGTTTTACACAGACTAAAGTCTGCTAAAATATGTCAATACTCTGAGCTTAGCAGAAAGGGTACAGGGATGTGTTGGCTTAGCTTTGCCACTGCGGCAGAGCTGTGAGCACAACGGTGAGGCTGGCTCTGGAGTAAAAGGTGGCAACTCTTTTTTTGTTGTTTTGCATCACAAAGCTTGTGGGATCTTAGTTCCCAGATCAGGGATTGAACCTGGGCCCCAGCAGTGAAAGCGCCAAATCACTGGACCACCAAGAAAGTCTCCAAAGATGTCAACTCTTCAGAGACTATATGACATTCTCTTCTGTCTGGGACTTAGTGGCTATTAATTTAATAGCAGCCCCAAGCTGGAGTGAAATTACAGATACAATTCATGGGGCTTCTCAGAAAATAGAAATATCATAGAGGTCTCCTGAAGACAAAAATATGAACTGATCTGTACATTAGCTTCTGGTTCCTATGGCTGTTACCTGAAAGAATACTGAAGATATCAATATTAAAGAGTTCTCCTCCTCTGACTCCACCTTTCTCTTCTGTCTGGGACTTAGTGGCTATTAATTTAATAGCAGCCCCAAGCTGGAGTGAAATTACAGATACAATTCATGGGGCTTCTCAGAAAATAGAAATATCATAGAGGTCTCCTGAAGACAAAAATATGAACTGATCTGTACATTAGCTTCTGGTTCCTATGGCTGTTACCTGAAAGAATACTGAAGATATCAATATTAAAGAGTTCTCCTCCTCTGACTCCACCCTACCCCTCCATTTATCTTTGCCGCTCATCTGCTTATGCAAACTCTGTCAGTCAAAAGTGAGAATAATTTATAAATCTCTTCATAGATTTTTCAATTGAGACACGGTTGATGCGCTTAACATCTGTGTTATCAAGTCAACCGTATATAATAAAATGCTATTCAGTCATGAAAAGACAGGAATCGTGCCATTTGTGACAACATGGATGAACCCAGAAGACGTATGTTAAGTAAAATAAGAGACACAGAAAGACAAGTACTGCGTGATCTCATTTATATTGAAATCCAAGAAGTTCAACTTAGAGAATAGAAGGGTTGCTGCCAGGGACTGAGGGTAGAGGAAAGATGGGAAGACACTAGTCTGAGAGTATAAACTTTCAGAATACAGAAAGTATTCTGAGTATTTCTTTCTTTTCAGAAGAAAACTTTCTTCTTCCTTCAGAAGAATGCAAACTTACAATTTCAAATTCAATTCTGGGGTTCTAATGTACAGCAGGGTGACTAGAGCTAGTAATACTGTAATACTTTATTGTATACTTGAAATTTGCTAAGAGAGTAGATATTAAATGTTATCCTCCACCCTCAAAAAAGGTAACCATGTGAGGTGATGGATTAAGTCAATTAGGTTAATTTTGCAATTTTTTTTACAAAGAATATATCAAGTTATCACATTTTATACCTTTATATATGCAATTAAAAATATATATGCACTTTTAATTTGTCAATTATAGTTCAGTGAGGCTTAGAGGAATAAGAGAAGTTAAATTTTAGGGGGGAAAAGTCAGAATGCATTTACTTATTTATTTATGTATTGGCTGAGCAGTGTGGTTTGTAGGATCTTATTTCCCAAATGAGGGATTGAACCCTCACCCTTAGCAGTGAAAGCATGGAGTCCTAACCACTGGATCGCCAGAATATTTTCCATCATGATAGAATGCTGAAAAGGAATTCCAATGCACACACGTTGTCTTTTTTTTTTTTTTTTAAGAATATTGTCTCTTTTTGAAGGGGCTGGGTCTCAAATGAACAGATGGGGCATGGTCTGCTGTCAACACTGCCGAGAGACTGAAAAAGGAACAGGATGCCGATCTTATTGTATAAAGTCTTGCTCGTAACTGCTGACACTCTTGCTATCTTCTTCTTCCGCTGACGGTGACCCTGCTTGACCCACAAGACAGAATGAGCAGCTCAGACAGGCATCAAAGCCGCGTGCTACACGTGGACAGACAGGGCATGGCTGTTGTGAGCTGCAGGGAAAGACACGGAAGAATTCTCTGAAGCCAGCACAGCCACCCAGCTGTCCGTGCAAAGGACAAGGCTTGAGGCCAACAGAGCAAGACGGACACAGCAACCGTAAGATCCACCTTCCCAGGAGGCTCTCACTTCTTGTGGCTGGACATCCATCCTCTGAGGACCACTGTGCCACTTCCTACACATCAGCCCTGTTCTTACTAAGGGCTTTCACCATACTATTTGATAGAGTTGCCACTGGCCATGTCAATTGCAACCATATCCACTCTATGAAAACTTCAGAGAATGCACCGGAATGAAAAGACACCCATGGACACCTCCCTGACTGCATGCTAAACATGGCTCATACAACTTCTGGAACTAGTCTCCTGCGGGACTATGATGTCACAGACCCCAGTTACCATTTTCAGTGGGGGTAGGTCTATAAAGGTAATTAACTTTCTTCAGACCCCCTTCGGAGCTGGGAAAGTTCTCAGGAGTTCCCTGAAGCTTAGCATCAAAGCTGCCCTCCCCACTGTAGAGCCACCTGATAACTGATATGCCTGTTGTGTAAACTCCTCTGTCTCCAGGCCTGCAAAGAAGCGACAATGACACCATCCTCCTAATATAACTCCGCCTCAATATAAAAATCCTGAATAGTGCATTAGAGCCTTATCCCAATGCTGTCTGATGAGCTTTAATAGCTCATCTTTAAGCCAGTTGTTATCAACTACAAACAGGGTTTCCCTTATAGCTCAAATTAATTTTAGGGGGGAAAAGTCAGAATGCATTTACTTATTTATTTATGTATTGGCTGAGCAGTGTGGTTTGTAGGATCTTATTTCCCAAATGAGGGATTGAACCCTCACCCTTAGCAGTGAAAGCATGGAGTCCTAACCACTGGATCGCCAGAATATTTTCCATCATGATAGAATGCTGAAAAGGAATTCCAATGCACACACGTTGTCTTTTTTTTTTTTTTTTAAGAATATTGTCTCTTTTTGAAGGGGCTGGGTCTCAAATGAACAGATGGGGCATGGTCTGCTGTCAACACTGCCGAGAGACTGAAAAAGGAACAGGATGCCGATCTTATTGTATAAAGTCTTGCTCGTAACTGACTGACACTCTTGCTATCTTCTTCTTCCGCTGACGGTGACCCTGCTTGACCCACAAGACAGAATGAGCAGCTCAGACAGGCATCAAAGCCGCCTGCTACACGTGGACAGACAGGGCATGGCTGTTGTGAGCTGCAGGGAAAGACACGGAAGAATTCTCTGAAGCCAGCACAGCCACCCAGCTGTCCGTGCAAAGGACAAGGCTTGAGGCCAACAGAGCAAGACGGACACAGCAACCGTAAGATCCACCTTCCCAGGAGGCTCTCACTTCTTGTGGCTGGACATCCATCCTCTGAGGACCACTGTGCCACTTCCTACACATCAGCCCTGTTCTTACTAAGGGCTTTCACCATACTATTTGATAGAGTTGCCACTGGCCATGTCAATTGCAACCATATCCACTCTATGAAAACTTCAGAGAATGCACCGGAATGAAAAGACACCCATGGACACCTCCCTGACTGCATGCTAAACATGGCTCATACAACTTCTGGAACTAGTCTCCTGCGGGACTATGATGTCACAGACCCCAGTTACCATTTTCAGTGGGGGTAGGTCTATAAAGGTAATTAACTTTCTTCAGACCCCCTTCGGAGCTGGGAAAGTTCTCAGGAGTTCCCTGAAGCTTAGCATCAAAGCTGCCCTCCCCACTGTAGAGCCACCTGATAACTGATATGCCTGTTGTGTAAACTCCTCTGTCTCCAGGCCTGCAAAGAAGCGACAATGACACCATCCTCCTAATATAACTCCGCCTCAATATAAAAATCCTGAATAGTGCATTAGAGCCTTATCCCAATGCTGTCTGATGAGCTTTAATAGCTCATCTTTAAGCCAGTTGTTATCAACTACAAACAGGGTTTCCCTTATAGCTCAAATGGTAAAGAATTTGCCTGCAATGCCGGAGGTCCAGATTCGATCCCTGGGTTGGAAATATTCCTTGGAGAAGGGAATGGCTCCCCACTTCAGTATTCTTGCCTGGAGAATTCCATGGACAGAGGAGCCTGATGGGTTAAGTCCACTGGGTCCAAAAGACTTTGATACGACTGGGAGACTAATATTAATATACTAGCAAATACATCAAATTACATTATCAACTTGAATGAAAGTGTGCCATTTTAATGAAGTCACTGCTGTTCGATGTGGGTAGACTTTGGATTTAATCTGAAATGCTAGTCATGGACCCTCTAAGTACAGAATCATTTTATCCTCATGAAAATGAAGCTATTAGGGAATGGAGGACACAGAGTAAATGAAAAGTTAGGATGGAAAAAAAGTTGCTCCTGTTGAAAAGACTCCAGTCATAATAGGTGAAATTCTTGATTATGGGGAGATAATTGGGTTGTGGAAATTCTCTAAACATTTGGCCTAAGAAGGAAACTTGCAAAATATATCAACACCCAGTGGAATGAAGCAGTTGGAGTTTTGGTAAATCACAGATGCAAAAATTTCCACATTTCCATTGGTATTTATCAGAATTAAGCAACTACAATGTTGATTAATATGAAATTGACATTTTTTAACATCCCCTTTTCATACAGAGGAAAGGAGTATTCCAGCCTTGCATGAATACAGCATCCATCAGCACACAGAAGACATCCAACATTCTTTATCCTTTCTCACACCTGAGCTTTAGCTAAACTAGAGACAGGGGGCAGTCTCTGCCCACCTAGAACAGGAAGGAGGAGAAGGACCCACGGATATATTTCAAACCAGTGATCCAGGAGCTTGTTTTCTGTCTCCTCCTTAGTTAAATACACAATTCCTAGAACCTGGTGTTTAAATGTAAGTACCAAGACCAGAACTGAGATATTCAAGGAATGACCACATCCCCCCCTGGACTGAGGATTGTTTTATCAGTAAACCACTTGCAATGCAGGAGACTGCCTGCAGTGTAGACCTGGATTTGATCCCTGGGTCAAGAAATTCCCCTGAAGAAGGAAATGGCAACCCACTCCAGTATTCTTGCCTACAAAATCCCATGGACAGAGGAGCCAGGCGGGCTACAGTCCTTAGGGTCACAAAGAGTTGGACATGACTGAGCAACTAAACCATCACCACCATTCAGAAGACTCGCATGCCATCCTCTCAGTGCGTCCATACCTACATCATTCCTTCAAGGACTGTAGGTCTGCATAAATAGAGGAAAAAGAGGGCTTGCTCTCTCCTATAAACTGTGCCTTTAAGTCCACCACCCCTCCCCACCAGACACACACATCCACATCTACAGTCTTGACTCTTATCTATAAACTTGAGGACAAATAAAAACTTTCCATCTCATCTTAATGGCACTCTTGTAAATGGTTCGCGTAGCCTTTCGAACAGTGGGACGACAATAAAAGCAGTATTTCTGAGCCAAGCCAGAGTTTTGCTCCAGAGAGAGGAAATTGTTTCTTAAATTGCTTAGCATTTTATTTATTTTCATAACAGAGCAAAACAATAGAAAGAGAGCTGTTTATCTGGCCCTTGGATGTCCTGTTTCTTCCCTCTCCAGCTACATTCCCCCAACTTTCAATTTAGATCACAAGGTGGCCCCAGATTGCTTTCCAGTTTCATCTTCTAACAACTGCTTGTGAACACTTGATTCTTCTCACTGCTTCCACCGTCTCTCTTTTGCTTGGTAGCTTGTGGTTTCTGGAGAGAAGACAGTCCTTCCCTACTCTGTATCCATCTGGTGCCACTAGGTCTAACCTATACCCAAACCGCAGGAAACGCAATGCTGTTAGCAGGTGGGGGTTTGGGGGAGGTGTTTTGTTGTAGCAGCATGAGCTGATTAATAAACTCCTGTTGCGCGCATGCGTGGTCAGTCTCTCCAGTCGTCTCAGACTCTTTGAGACCCCCAGGGACTGCAGCCCACCAGGCTCCTCTGTCCATGTAATTCACCAGGCAAGGATACTGGAGTGGGTTGCCATGCCCTCCTCCGGGAGATCTTCTCGACCCAGGGATCAAACCCAAGTCACCTGTATCTCCTGTGTCTCCTGCATTGGCAGATGGTTTCTTTACCGCTAGCACCACCGGAAACGTCCCACATACTCTTGTTAAGAGAAGTCTAATGCTCTTTGCTCAGAAAGCTTTCCCTCCCACCCCCAGGGGGAGAGGAATTCTCTTTGATACAGTTTTCCCAGTATAAAGAGTTTTCACCTATGGAGACTTCCTTGGTGGTTCGGTGGCTGAGACCATGCTCCCAATGTAGGGAGCCTGGGTTCAATCTCTGGTCAGGGAAGAAGGTCACACGTGCTGCAACTAAGACTCAGCACAGCCAAATATATGCATAAGTAAATAGTATATATATTTTAATAAGTATTTGACAATAAAGGCTTTCCCAGGTGGCTCAGTGGTAAAGAATCCAGCTACCAATGCGAGAGACACAGGAGATGCAGGTTCAGTCCCTGGGTTGGGAAGATCCCCTGGAGAAGGAAATGGCAACCCACTCCAGTGTTCTTTCCTTGATAGTTCAATGGACAGAGGAACCTGGTGGGCTACAGTCCATGGGGTCACAAAGAGTCAGACATGACTGAGCACGCGTGCGTGTGCATGCACACACACACACAGCAGTAATGATGTTGTTCAATCACTCAGCTGTGTCCAACTCTTTGCCACCCCATGGACTGCAGCATGCCAAGTTTCCCTGTCCTTCACTATTTCCCAACAGAGAAGGCAATGGCACCTTACTCCAGTACTCTTGCCTGGAAAATCCCATGGACCGAGGAGCCTGGTGGGCTGCAGTCCATGAAGTCACTAAGAGTCGGACACGACTGAGTGACTTCACTTTCACTTTTTACTTTCATGCATTGGAGAAGGAAATGGCAACCCACTCCAGTGTTCTTGCCTGGAGAATCCCAGGGACGGGTAGCCTGGTGGGCTGCCATCTATGGGGTCGCACAGAGTTGGACACGACTAAAGTCGGACACGATAGCAGCGCTATCTCCCAGAGTTTGCTCAAACTCATGTCCATTGAATTGCTGATGCCATCCAACCATCTCATCCCCTGTTGCCCCTTCTCCTGCCCTCAATCTTTCCCACCGTCAGGGTCTTTTCCAATGAGTTGGCTCTTCACCTTAGGTGGCCAAAATATTGGAGCTTCAGCTTCAGCATCAGTCCTTCCAGTGAATATTGGCAATAATGTTGCCAATTCTTTAAAAAAAACAGAGGCTTCACCTATGCCCTGGGGCCGGGGTGGGGTAGCACTTATTTCCCTTCCCCTACAAGCCTCTGGGTTTTGTTTTTCCAAGGAATAGGTATTAGGTAGGTTTTGCTTGGGACACTTTAAGAACTTTTAAGAATAGGTACTAGGGACTTCTTCAGTGGTCCAGTGGTTAAGAATTTGTCTTGCAATGTGGGGTATATTAGTTCAGTCCCTGGTCAGGGAACTAAGATCCCACATACCTCAGAGCAACTAGGCCCATCAACTGCTGACCCTAAGTGCGACAATGAAAGACCCTATATGATGGAACAAAATCCTGTGTGCCACAGCGAAGACCCAACACAGTCAAATAAAGGAATAAATACTTAAAAAAAAATCACCTGTAATCTCTTAAAAAAAATAAAGAACTGGCTGTATGACTCACTGACAGTGTAAGTGTAGAAAAAATTGCTAAAATAGATACATTTATAGGTTTCACTGAATCACTTTACTATATACCTGAAACTACTAACATAACATTGTTAATCAACATTGTTGTTTAGTTACTAGGTCCTGTTCAACTCTTGTGACCCCATGGACTGTAGCCCACCAGGATCCTCTGTCCATGGGATTTTCCAAGCAAGAATACTGGAGTGGGTTGCCATTTCCTTCTCTAGGGAATCTTCCCAGCCCAGGAATCGAACCCGAGTCTCTTGCATTGACGAGCGGATTCTTTACCACTGAGCCACCAGGGAAGCCTTACTCCAATACAAAATAAGAATTAAAAAAGAAAGGAAGAAAGAAAGAAAAATTGTTTATTGTCTTTAAGACTCAGTGTTTTCATCGATAAAATGAAGAAAGTCTTTCCTTCCACCTCCAGGATCACTGTGAGCATTAATTCAGATAAATACTAGAAAGCATTTAATATAGATCCTAGCACTGAGAGCACTTACATATTAAGTACTCGGTAAAAATGTATTCTATTAGGAGGATTTTAAAATAATTCACCTACTTCTAACTGCTTCATCTTTTTTGCAATGAGCCAGTGTTTTTTAAAAGCCATTCAGTGCTTATCCATGGCAGGGAGTACCAGGCCTTTGTGTTGGGGCATGCTTTTAACACTGAGCAGGGCTATGTTCTGAGAACAGTGCATTCCTGGAAACAGAAAATAATTCCAAATTTGCATAATTCTCATTTGATCCTCATAAAGAGTAGAAGGGGTATCTGATTAATAGTCAAAGTGTCATAACTACTGCAATGATTGAATTTACGGTTTTAAAGTCTGTGATTATAGGTGAAATATTACTTTTTTAGTAGAACTGCTGTTTGAAAACAGGCACATCAAGTGAGCTTGTATTAATCTATTGACAGCTCACTACAATGATTAGCAAACTTTGCAGTTGTATCAGCTGTCAAATTCCATGGAAAATCTGCCTCTTAACTGACTTTGACAGAGGTTTTGATTCCAGGTGTGTTTTATTTGTTTTTTGTTTTTGTTTTTAATTTTATTTATTTTCGCAGCACTGGGTCTTGGTTGCAGCATGAGGGATTTTTAGTTGCAGCATTCAAACTCTTGATTGTGGCATGAAGGATCTAGTTCCCTGAAAAGGACTGAACCTGGGTCCCCTGCATTGGGAGCACACAGTCGTAGCTACTGGACCACCAGGGAAGTCCCTTGATTCCAGGTTTAAATAACCGAAGTTATGCTTTAAAAATGTTTTCCTAGTTGCCCCTACACTTGGAAGATATTTCCTTCATCCCTGTTCTGTCACGAAATTATGTCCAGAAAAAGGAGGCCCTTGGATTCTCACACTCATTCACCAGCTATAGTGGCACCTTGAGTCCAACGAAGTCCGGAACATTCCACCCACGTGAACTTCCACACCTCGCCTGAGGAAGTTCACCTAGGACCAGCGTGACACTTCCAGAAGTTTCCAACTGTTCTGAACAGCAACTTAATCTTTTCAAACAGACAGACACACACACATGTACAGACACCCAATTATACACATACACATACTTACACATGGAGACACACACAACACACTTACATACACAGACACCCACTTACATACTTATACCTACTCTCACACACATATACACACACACTTATGCACTTACAAACTGCACATACATCTAGATATACAAATACACACACTCTCATACGCAGATACCCACTTACACATCTATACCTACTCACACACGCAGACACACATACACACACACATTTTAACAACTTGAACCCTCCTCTCTTCCTGCCACTATACACTTGAGACTTGTGAGTGAGTGAGTGAAGTGAGTGAAGTCGCTCAGTTGTGTCCGACTCTTTGCAACCCTGTGAACTGTAGCCCACCTGGCTCCTCCATTCTTCGGATTCTCCAGGCAAGAATACTGGAGTGGATTGCCATTTCCTTCTCCAGGGGAACTTCCCGACCCTGGGATCAAACCCAGGTCTCCCGCATTGCAGGCAGATGCTTTAACCGCTGAGCCACCAGGGAAGCCTTGAGACTTGTACCCAATGAAACTCTCCAGAAGAAGAGTATCTTTTCACACTTTAAAACTCCCATCTAAAGTTCTAGACATTGATACTATCCAAATTTGCTTAGGGTCTGGGGGAAAAAGGCCTTCTTACACTCTTCTAGTGGGGATGCAAATTTGCTTAACCTTTTGGAGGCCTCTTGACAATATCCATAGAAACTTTCAAGTGCACAGCAATCTACTTTCAGAAATATATCTAATTTATATGTTTCACCAGCCACCAAAAGTACAGGCACAAGAATATTTATTGCTGCATCATTTGAAGGAAAATGTCATTGGAGCAGGTGTTTGCATAAAGAAACATCAGCATTCAGCAGAAATGATGAATATTTATTTGTGTAGGAACCATGGCCTCATTTCATTCCATCAACAAATATATTTATTAAGGACGTATCAGAAGCCAAGAACAGTGTCTGCCATCAACATTACTTCACTCAACAGGACATATATGGTTCCTTCTCTCTTGGAGTTTATCTCTTAATGGGAAGAAGAAAATAATAAACAATTAGCAAAGAAATAGACACAGCTATACCAGGTAGAGATAAGTACTATGAATAAGATTATAGAGTAACAGAATAGAAAATGATTAGCACTAATGTTGCCAAAATTCAGCCTCTATATACCGGAGCCAGATTAAATCTCAGAGACAAGAGTTTTGGATAAAGCAGAAAGAAATAGTTTCACTGTTTTGCCAGGCAGAGGGGGCCACAGGGGGCTAATGTCCTTTAGTATGTATCCTACTCTGTAGGGGTAGTGAGGAGTTTTATAGTTTTCAAGGATCAGGGTGTGTCAGCTCATGGACATTCTTCTGATTGGTTGGTGATGAGGTAATTGGGAGTCAGCGTCATCAGCCTTCTGGTTCCAGCTGGTCTGGGGTCTCCGTGCTTGTGGGCAGCAGACACTTAATTTCTCCCACTGGGTGGGAGTTTCAGTGCCTGCAAAACAGCTCAAAGAACATGGTTCAGAATATTAGCTATAGTTCTTGAGGAAGAACTAAAGGTCCTTGACTTTATTTAATGCCTAAAGTATTATTCTTTTGTCTTGCTTTATTGTTTTCCTTTCTTCCTGCATTTTCTCACTTCTCTGATTAAGTTTATTCTTTGACTAAAGATAAAAGGCAGATGGAGGACATGGGTGGGGGTCTATTCTGGGAAGGCCGTGTAAGGTCCTGCTCGGTTGCACTAAAAAATAATTCACACTAAGGTTAACTAGCAAGAAGAGCAAACCAGTCAGTCCTAAAGGAAATACATCCTGACTATTCATCAGAAGGACTGATGCTGAAGCTGAAGCACCAATACTTTGGCCACCTGATGCAAAGAGCCAACTCATTGGAAAAGACCCTGATGCTGGGCAAGATTGAGGGCAGGAGGAAAAGGGGGTGACAGAGAATGAGATGGTTGGATGGACGTGAGTTTGAGCAAACACCAAGAGATGGTGAAAGACGGGGAAGCCTGGCATGCTATGATCTATGGGGTCACAAAGAGCCAGATATGACTTAACAACTAAACAACAACAAAAAGGCTAACCCAACTTATATTTTATATCATCTTCTGGTGGCTTGGAGAGCACACCTTGAGACGATCCAAGGCATTCTCCTTCTGAATAGTCTGTCAGTGGAGCCAAGATAAAGGGATGGTCTTCAGCAGTCAGAGAAGACTTCCTGAAAGAGGAGAAAATGAATGAATCATGGCTCTGGAAGAATCAAGGATTTCTTTAAAATGTCCTTCAGGCAGAGATCTTATTTTTATTAATCTAGTTACAAAGCTGAGCTTTTGATTCAGAAATCTTTGTGAGGAACTAGAAATGATATTGTTCAAACTCACTTCTGGTTAAGCTGTCTGCCAGTCACAAATGAAAATTATGAGTTGACTTAAAAAGATGCCCATGTTGCATGCAGTCTTTTTTTTTTCTATTTGCATTTACATTTTCATTGATTCCAGGAACACTCCAAATCTTCCAAGATGATTATGCTTTAATCTTATGAATCTGCTTTCAAATATTACTGTGTATCAGATCCTTATAAAAAGATACTGAAACAATAAGGAAGCAATACTCATAATATGAGGACATGAGCTCACAATCTAAGGGCAGAGAGGGCCTTAAGCCATGACAGTAAGTCCCTTGAATATGAACAAGTTCCATTCTGAGAGCACATTTGTAAGTCCAATTTGTTCAGAAGTCCAACAAAGTTACGTTAAGTACACAATTAACACAATCAGTTATGTAATACTATGCTGTAATAGCTTTATAATGCTTTTCACACAAATAATACTCTGATAGTTGGATGTCCTCACCGACTCAATGGACATGAGTTTAAGTAAACTCTGGCAGTTGGTGATGGACAGGGAGGCCTGGCGTGCTGCAGTCCATGGAGTCGCAAAGAGTTGGACACGACTGAGTGACTGAACTGAACTGAACGGAATACATTTTAAAAATGCAAAAAATAAAATAGTTTTAATTTTACAGTATAGGACCTTGAAAAGTAGAGTAGTACAGTATACCAGCCGGCATACAGGGGTTGGCATAAGTGAAGAGGCGAGAAGAGTTGCTGACTGGTGGAGATAGAA